>JADLZL010001977.1:0-53743 GCA_015844335.1 Chrysopogon serrulatus
GCATGGTTAGTCCTATAACTTGTAAGGCATGATCGATTTGGTCCATCAGGTGCGAAAGTGCATTTTTGGTCCAAAACTTTGATTTGTGCTACACAAATAGGCCACATCACGTTTTGTCTTGAATCCTGCCGGCGTGGAACGCCACCGTGGCAGCCACGCTGGCTAACAGGCGTGCGTGCGGTGCACGTGAGGTCCCTGTGGCGCGGTACAATTTGCGAAGAGCCCCCAAATGATCTCCCCCCTTCATTCCCGGTCCTCGTCCTCCCTCTCTCTCTCTCTCTCGTTCTCCTGTCTGGCGAACGGCGGCGGCGGCGTGGGCATTCTCGGCTCGTCGGCGATGGAGTGACTGCGGGCCCGTGCTGGAGTAGGGCGAGCGAGGAGGACGCGCTGGTGGCGCGCTGGTGCCATGGATCCACGCGGTCTACTTGCCTCGGGCGGCGGTGGAAGCGGATGTGGTGGCGGCGGATCGGGCGGCCAATCTGGTGGCGGTGGAAGCGGATCCGCGGCTTTGGCAGCAGGCAATGGTAGGTTTGGTCCCCTTCCCTTGATCACTTGCAAAGATTGCGGTCGATTCAAGGTGGTGAGGCGGGTTTCAAAGCAACCCTGGAGTAAAGGGGAGGTCTTTTACTGTTGCCCGGCGCACAAGGTAGGGTTGTTGTTCTTTGCATGTACTGTCTTTGTTTTTCGGGTATAGGGTGCCAAATGAATCAGTTGGATTTTGCTGCAGAGCAATGGAGAAGGGTGCCCATTCTTTAGGTGGGAGGAGGCTTACCTGAAGGTTCTGCAGTCCCCGGGTTTAGGCCAAGAAGATGCAGAGCTGGTTTCAGAGTTCTTCAAGGAGATGAAGATGAAGGAGCCTGCCTGTAGTGTAGTGGTTGAACCTGATCTGTCCAATGATAGCAGTGCACTTGTAGTAGTGGCTAGTGAGCTAATTAAGCTTATGAAAGTTCAGATTCTGTTGTCACTGTCAATTCTGTTTGTGTTGGTTGTAATGGTGTTTGTAATGTTCCTGAAGTAGTCAGAAGAATCAATGTATCAGCAAGTACTCTTTTGCCACTCAATTAATGTTTTCATGTTGGTTATGTAATTAGCAGCAAGTACTCTTTTGCCACTCTATTAATGTTTTCATGTTGTGAACTTGTTGGATGAAAATAGGCAGACAGATGAGCCGCAAGTAACTTTGACAGTGTATATGTTAACAGGATAATAGAGAACAAAATGTAACATGCAGACAGTTTAAGCAGACACATGTAATTGTGAAACCTTGTTGGCTTTTAGGATAACAAATCCAAAGTCAGTGTTTTGGCTTTTAGCCCTGAGCTATGGCATGCTAATTTCTATACAAAAGGGTGAGACATTTAGTGGTACTTTGAGTTTTGTACCAATGAATCTCTAAGCTCCTAACATATCACCTCCACAACACAAAAGGAGGGAGCTTTACAAAAGAAAAGAGCAACATCACAGTTTTGTTGCTCCTACTGCACAAAATATTAACAGGTTCCATGTGTTTTTGCTGCTGCAGTAGCCTATTACAGAGCAAAACACAAAAGTCCTGACTTGTTGCACTGCTGTTCAAGCCTTCTTCTTCACTGCTCCTGTCTTCTTTGAGCTTGCTGCCTTCTTCTTGCCTTGTTCATCAGCTGCTGCCTGGGCTTTTGCACTCTTCCTACGAACTCTGGTTGCAGTTATAGGTGGAACTAGCCTTGCTGCTGGCTGGTTGGAGGAAATGAAGGTGGAGTCAGGTAGAGGCCCCAAGTCCACATCTCTGGTAGTAGTTGCCTGCATTGGTAAATGGTAAGCATACATGCAAACAAAGTGTGTGCTTGAATGGCAAATCAGCATCCAAATTACCTCAGCTTGCATCTGAGATACCATAGTTTGAGTCAACTGGCTTAGAGGTGGAGCCTCTGTACTGTCATAGAACATTGTAGTCTACAGAATAGGTGTGCAATTAGTATAGAATACATTTTCATAGGACAGTAACATCTAGGTGTGAGATGCAATTACCTGTGCATGTGTAGGTTCCTCATACTCCATATTAGATGGGCCATCTACATCCTCTACATTGGATGCAGCAGCAGCATTGTTTGGTGGCACATTTGGGATGGTTCCAGCCTTTCTCAGTGCACAACCTTTTTTGTTGTGTCCAGTCACTCCACAATATGAGCATGTCATTATAATACCATGTTTGGACAGTCTTGGTCCATTAGGGCCTTCTATTTCAACAGGTTGCTTCCTTCTAGACTTTGGAGGTCTGCCAACCTTCTTTTCATATAGTGGAGGCTGAATCTCTGTTGCATCAATTTTGATCCATTCATCAGAGTCCTTACATGGCCAAATGTTCTGACCATAAGCACTAAGGTAGGTGGCAGTTGAGTAGCACTCTGGTAGGACTGACTCTGCTGGTATTCTTTCATGCCTAAGACAAGAAATAGCATGAGAGCATGGAATCCATGTCAAGTCCCACCTCCTACAGTCACATTTCCTAAAGCACCTAGGTCAATAATGAAGGAGTAGTCCCTATCCTCGCACCTGAAATATGCCCCTGTCTCCCGGGCAGAGCAAAACAAGTATTTGCCCACTCCAAGTTTTTTTTGCAGTTTCTTTCTAATTTTAGGGCATATGGACCCTACCCAGTCCTTTCCAACCTCTTTCCCCTTGTTGTAAAACCTTGTCATGAGCTTGCACTTGATGACCTCCAACATACTTAGAATAGGCATCTCTCTAGCTTCTAGAATGTAATTGTTGAATACTTCACAAGCATTGTTCAACAATATGTCACATTTAGGGAAGGTACTAAAGAAGGCTCTAACCCAAGTCTGTGGTGCCATCTTCTCAAGCCAAGCATGTGCCTTCTGATCTACAGCCCTCATCTTATCCATGTTCTTGTTCCACAAGACAACTGAACTAGACCTAGCACAACTCCACAAAGCAAGTTCTTGAGGTTCTCACCTTTGAAATGTTCTTTGGAAATTAGAGTAGAGATGCCTCACACGTAACCTATGCTCTACCTCTGGGAACACTTGTTGCCTTTGCTGGTATCAATCCCTACAAATTGCCAACCATTACAACACATCAAAATACATCTAATTAAGTCATCAATTGCTATAGAAAGACTACTAAGTAATCGGGGAACATACCTTACGCTTATCTGTCATGATTGTCGGGGATATGTATTTTCAATTCCCAGATCCTGCTTCAAGGTCTGAAGGAACCACTTCCATGTGGCCGGTGACTCCACTTCAACTATGGCCCAAGCAATTGGATAGATGCAATCATTAGGATCTATGCCTACAAAGCAAAGCGGTATGCCTCCATACTTGGTCTTTATGTGGCACCCATCCAAGCAAATGATTGGTCTACATGCTGCCATGAAGCCTCTCTTACAAGCATCCAAGCACATGTACAGGCTGGTAAACAAATTGTTATCTAAGTTGATGAACATGGTACTGCCAGGATTGCTCCTTCTGACCTCATGTGCATAGTCCCATAGCATGGAGTACTGCTCAGCTTCATCTCCCATCACCTTCTTCATTGCTAACCTTCTGGCTGTACCAAGCTTAGTCCTTGATGGAGTCAAGTTCCATTCTTTCTGAACTATCCTACTGAAGTTGGCTAAAGACATCTTTTGATCTGCTCTGAATGACTCTAGGTATTTCTCTGCTAACCACCTAGAAGTACACCTCTGCACAACCCACTTCCTTTGGCAATTATGGGAACCACAGTATCTCTTGATGGTCATTCCAGGAGACCTAGCATCAACTGAAGCATACAGCTCCCATGTGCAGTCCTTGTCACACACAGCATGAAATCTTGTCTGTGAATTCCTAATGTACTTGATGTCAACCCTCTCTCTCACACTGTACTCAGTTATAGCCCTCTTCACATCCACCACAGAGTCAAATAACATGCCCACCTTGAATCTTGGATTGCTAAGGTCAGATTCCCTGAAGGACTGAAACTTTATCCTAACTTCACCTTCTGCATCTGACTCAGGTAATTTCAGCTCCTCTCCTTCATCAGTTGAAGCATCTGCATCCCCATCTGTGTACCTGTCAACCTTCTTCTTCTGTTTCCTGAACAAGTTGCTTGTACCCACAGCATCCTCTATGACTCCCTCATCAACATTGTCAGCAAACAGATCATCATCCTCAGCATCTACCTCATAGTCTGAATCAACAAAGTCAGGGTCATCTTCATCTGCACTGTCCTCATCACCAACATATGGATCCTCCTCTTCATGAGCTTTCTTTAAATCACTGTAAAAGTCTGGTAGCTTCTCATCTTCCATCTTTTCTACATTCTGCACTTTGTGAGGGCTAAATACCTTTGGCAAGGATGCCAATGGATTAGCAACAATGTCCTCCCAATTAAGCCCAGAAACAGTGTCTTCATGATCCATATATAGTACAAAGTTCTTCACCTTATGAACCAGAGACTGCATTACAATGATATCATTGTCTGAACTAACAATCCTAAGCCCATTTGAAAGATCCTTGCCTGGTAATAACCAATACACCTTCAGGAGTCCATTCTTAGGGTAATGCAGCTTCCACAGCAAGTCATGTATTGAATCAAGGGACCAAGTATCCACCTCACAGTGGTCAAAATGGCAGACCTTGCCATCTAAATAAGCTCTGTCCAAACCTTGACCAACAAAAAACCCACCATGATGCACCTCAACTGTGAACTCTTCATCATCATTCCCTGCATGCCCCGCCACAAAGCAACATGACTACCATAACAATCAAACAGATAGAGTATTATCTAACCCTAACCAAACCCTACATCCAAACCCTAACAGCACCACTGAACACTAACCACGATAAAAATCCAGATTAAGCTACAAGCACTACGGTCAACTAATTACCTACCATCCTAATTCCTAATCCAAGAAGGGTACCATGTTTTAGCTCACTCACCATAGCGAGGCGCCCGCTGACTCAGCGGCCGCAAGGTCGCCACCATTGCCGGGGTTCGCCGCGCGGCCCACCAGCGCGTCCTCCTCGCTCGCCCTACTCTAGCAGGCCCTTGATCACTCCATCGCCGACGAGCCGAGAATGCCCACGCCGCCGCCACCGTTCGCCAGACAGGAGAACGAGAGAGAGAGGGAGGACGAGGACTGGGGAATGAAGGGGGGAGATCATTTGGGGGCTCTTCGCAAATTGTACCACGCCACAGGGACCTCACGTGCACCGCACGCCTGCTAGCCGGCGTGGCTGCCACGGTGGCGTTCCACGTCGGCAGGATTCAAGACAAAACGTGATGTGGCCTATTTGTGTAGCACAAATCAAAGTTTTGGACTAAAAAATGCACTTTCAGACCTGATGGACCAAATCGATCATGCCTTACAAGTTATAGGACTAACCATGCATTTTACTCTTCCTTTAATTACCGCAATCTATACGTAAAAACGGCGCCAGTTGACAGCACCAAAAACTCCGTGTATTCCGATTCGTTTCGGTTCATCGTGAGAGAGAGAGAGCGAGAGCTCGCCGGCGATCCACCCCCCGGCGATCTTCGACATTAATCCCGCGATGGCCCCTCCTCGGGCTCACGGCAAACCGCCTCCCGGCGACAAAGTGCCTCAAGTGCGGCAAGACCGGCACTGGGCCAAGAACCGCAAGTCGAAGAAGAAAGCCGAGGCGCACGTCGCGCAGGCCGAGGAGGAGGAGCCCGCTCATGCTGGTCATGGCGGATCCAACTCCATCGCGCGCCACCCGTACACCGACATCCCCGAACCACGAGTTGGCAGAGGCCAAGGTCTTCGCCCAGCTCGGCCAGGCGGGATGAGAAGAGCTGCGGCCGGTGGGTGCTCGACACCGGGGCGACTAACCACATGACAGGTGCTCTGAGCGTTCGCGGAGCTCGATCCGTCCGCATGCGGGACAGTGCGGTTCGGTGACGGATCGCGGGGGGACATCAAAGGGCGCGGCACGGTTATCTTCAACCTCAAGTCCGGCGAACACCGTGCGCTCACATGCATCTACTACAACCCACGTCTCACTTTGCCAACATCATCGGCATTGGGCGGTTGGACGACCTTGGGGAGCAAGGTGGACATAGAGCGCGGCATACTCCACCTCTTCGACCCCGAACGCCGTCTCCTCGCCAAGGTGCGGCGCGTGCCTAACTGCCTCTACTACCTCGACTGGACATCACCCGGCCGGTGTGCTGGCGGCGTCTGCAGCGGGGCGTGGCACGCACGGTACAGCCACCTCAACTTCCAAGCGCTCCGCCCATTTGTCTACACGATCGATGGTCCATGGCCTTCCTCCGGTTGATCACGTGAACCAGCTACGTGACGCGTGTCTTGTTGGGAAGCGTAAGAGGGCACCGTTCCGTAGCAATCCGCCCACCGCGCCGATGACCACACGGAGCTTGTCCACGGCGACATCTGTGGACCGATCGAGCCCACTACTCCTGGGGGGAAGAGGTACTTCCTTCTGCTGATCGACGGCATGAGTCGCTATATGTGGCTCACCCCGATCGCCGGCAAAAGACGGCCGCTGCCGCCATCAAGCACTTCAAGGCCCGTGCGGAGCTAGAAAGCGGGCGCGAGCTGAAGGCGCCACTTTGGACGCATCACGGCGGGGAGTTCACGTCGATCGAGTTCGGCGAGTTCATGGTAGATCAAGGTGTACATCGCCACCGACGGCCCCCTACTCACCTCAAAGCAAAACGGGTCGCCGAACGGCGAAATCAAACGGTGGTTGCCACGCCCGCAAAGCATGATGAAGGCGAAGGGTGTTCCCCGCGAGGTTCGGGGAGAGGCCGTGCACACCGCGGTCTACCTCCCCGAACCGGTCTCCGACGAAGACGCTGGATGGCGTCACCCCTGTTCGAGGCGTGGCACGGAGAGCAGCCGCCGGTGCATCACCTTCGCACCTTCGGATGCGTCGGACACGCCAAGAACATGCACCCACATCCGAAGAAGCCGGACGACGCTCTATGCCGATGGTGCTGTTGGGCTATGAGGCAGGAAGCAAGGCTTACCATCTCTTCGACCCGTCGGTGAGCGTGTGCATGTGTCGCGCGACGTCGTCTTCGATTTAAAAGCGCGAGCCGGAGCTGAGATGCTGCATCAACACCAGCGGGACGAGGGGCGAGCCATTCACCGTCAGTACATGTCCTGCTGTCGTGGCGAGGGAACGGGCCGCCTCACCGCGTTCGCACCCCCCTTTGCCTCACCGACCAGCCCGGCACCACCGGCATCGGCCGCTGTCTCCCGCGGGGCGGCATCGAGTTCGTGTCACCACCGTCGTTTGATGACGCGCTTGATGCGGACGTGGATGATGGCGTACCCGGCGCTACCGCCTCGTCGACAACATCCTCGGTGGCGATGCTCCCCCCTGGGTATGCCCCCTCGGGAGCTTGACTTTGATGAACTTCATGCGGTCACCGCCCGAGGGACCGGGCTCGTTCAAGGAGGCGGAGCAAGCTCAGTGGCGGGGACGCAATGCAGCAGGGGAGATGGACGCCATCATCGCGAACGAGACATGGAGTCTCACCGACCTTCCCGCCGGTCACCGCGCCATTGGCCTCAAGTGGGTCTATAAGGTGAAGCGTGATCAGCGGGGGGCCATTGTCCGTCACAAGGCGCGTCTGGTGGCCAAGGGGTATGTCCAGCGTCAGGGGGTGGACTTTGCCCCAGTGGCGCGCCTCAAGTCCGTCCGCCTTATGCTCGCCATCGCAGCACACTTGGAGTTGGCCGGTTCACCACATGGATGTGAAATCGGCGTTCCTGAATGGGGACCTCAAGGAGGAGGTCTACGTCGCTCAACCACCCGGATTCGTCGACAAACACCGCCCCAGCAAGGTACTGCGCCTTCACAAGGCGTTGTACGGCCTACGTCAAGCTCCCCGCGCCTGGAACACCAAGCTGGATGCGACGCTGCTCTCCCTCGGGTTCAAGCGCAGCGAGAATGAACACGGTGTATACACGCAGCGGCAAGGCTCAGAAGCGGCTGATTGTCGGCATCTATGTCGATGATTTGATCATCACGGGCGGTGACATCGCGGAGCTGCTTGGCGTTCAAGGAGGACATGAAGAAGAGGTTCGGATGAGCGACCTGGGCACACTCTCATACTACCTCGGCATCAAGGTGTGCCGGCGCGCGCACTGGGATCACCATTTCCCAGGAGCGCTATGCTCGAAGCTGCTGGAGCGGGCGGGATGCTCGGTTGCAACCTGAGCTCGGCGCCCGATGGAGCCCCCGGCTCAAGCTCCTGAAGGAGAGCACCGGTCCGGCGTCGATGCCACCGCCTACCGGAGCATCGTCGGAGGACTCAAGTACCTGCTCCATACGCGGCCAGATCTCTCATTCAGCGTCGGCTATGTTAGCCGATTCATGGAGGCACCAACGGAGGAGCACCAGGCTGCAGTTAAGCGCATACTGCGCTATGTGGCGGGGACATCTGGCCTAGGCATCCACTACAGGCCGGGGAACAAGAAGAAGCTACCGCGGCTGCACGGCTACAGCGACAGCGACCTTGCCGGTGACGTCAACGATCGAAAGAGCACCAGCGGGGTCATCTACTTCCTCGACGACGGGCCAATCTCATGGCAATCCAGCAAACAGAAGGTTGTGGCTCTCTCGTCGTGTGAAGCTGAGTACATCGCGGTGGCGACCATGACATGTCAGGGTGTTTGGCTGGCGCGCCTCTTCGCGGACCTTCTCGATGTCGAGGCCTGCGCACCGACCCTAACAAGTCCGCCATGTCCCTGATCAAGAACCCAGTGCACCACGACCGGACCAAGCATATTGACATCAAGTTCCATTATGTCCAGGAGTGTGCAGATCGAGGCCTGATTGATGTTCAGTTCATCGGAACAGCAGAGCAGCTGGGTGACATTCTCACGAAAGCACTCGGACGCCTCAAGTACGAAGAGCTTCGCAGCAAGATCGGCCTCACCAAGCTTCTCTCCACCGGCAACAGGACTTAGGGGGTGATTTGTTAGCAGATAAGCCTGTTGCCGGGCGCTGTACAGAGTAGGCTAGCAGTTTACGGTTTGCTTTCAGTTAGTTCAGATAGAGTAGAGCAGTAGCCGCGCACGTCGTACCCGTCGTGCGCGATCTTCGCGGCACGTCCCAGCGGTGTGGGATGGCGCATCGTGTGCACGAGCGTGCCACCATTTTCTCGGCCACCATGGCCTTTGTATTTCCTTTAATTACTGCAATCTATACAGAAAAACGCTGCCAGTTGACAGCACCAAAAACTCCGTGTGTTCCCAGTTCGTTTCCAGTTCATCATGAGAGAGAGAGCGAGAGCTCGCCGGCGATCCAATTCCCGGCGATCTTCTGACAGTCTAACTGTGTTGCTTGCCATCAGGATTCGGACAGCTAACTCGTTTAAGTAAGCTGGGCTTGTTTGTCGTTCGGGATGGTGTAAATGGTGCAAGGATCTTCGTGTTGGAGTTGTTCCAAATTCACTTCAGGATATTGGCCGGGCTTCTGATGGAGCGAAGCGGAGGCCCGTTGCTGGAGGCTTGGGCCGGAGCGTGTAACCCCAAACTCTTGAGATAGTGAGATTGTTGCCGGCTGGTGCCCGTGGTTTTTCCCCTTCGCATTGAAGGGGTTTTCCACGTAAATCATGTGTCTCCGCTGTGATTGATTTCGTTTACTTCATATTTCTATACGTCGTTCATAACACTTCGAGCTTGAAAATCCTAAAATGATAACTGGTCGCCTTGAAATCTCCAACCTTCAGTATTTAAGAGATCCAAGTGATGCAAAAAATGCTTGCTTGAAGCAGGACACAGAGTTTTTGATGTTGAACTGGTCCCAAAATCAAATGGAAGAGGCTTCAGTATTAGACATGAAAAATGACCTGGTTGTGCTGGACGACCTTGAACCACCATCTGAAATTAGGGAATTGGTCATAAGAGGTTACCGAGGTCCCTGTTTGCCGCGTTGGATAACAAAGCAAAGTGGCTCAGTTCCTTTGTCTCAGTTCCTTTGTCTAACAAATGTACAGCTGCGGCAACTACCAAACTTGAAGCATATGCGAGGGCTTGTGGAATTGCCTTTACTGAAGAAGTTGCGACTGTGCAGAATGCCTAATTTGGAGGAGCTGCAGATTATAACATGTGGTTCTGATGTTACAGAGGAAGAAGTGTGTGTACACAATTACTGTTTCCCTCTCTTGTCTACTCTGATCATAGTGGACTGCCCTAAATTTGCTGTGAAGCCCTGCTTCCCGTCTTCTTTGCAGAGGTTATCATTGAAAAATAGCAATTATGAGCTGCTGCGATCTCCAGAAAGCTCGTCCTCCCATCTGCCTCCTCACCTCAAGGATTTGAGACTAGAAGGAATGGCGGCATCAATGTCTGGCTGGGAATTACTGCATCATCTCACCGGACTGGAGTCCTTGGAAATCTGCCTCTGCAATGACCTGATGCAATTACCCGAGAGCATTCGTAGCCACAGGTCCCTCAAGCGGCTGGAAGTCAGGAAATGCTCCAATCTTGGCAAATTTCCCGAGTGGCTTGGGGAACTGAGCTCTCTACAACAGCTGCTTGTCTTGGAAACCCCCTTGATGGCCAGCCTTCCTCAATCGACGGAGCACCTTAAATGCCTGGTGAGACTTCACATCGGTGGTTGGCACAGCCTGAACCAGCTGCCTGAGGTGATTCAGCACCTCACATCTCTTCACACGCTCAGATTAGACTGACTCCAACGGACACAGCGCAAAAAGAAGACCTATGTCACGGCACAGTAAAAGGTCTCCCACTCAAATCTTATCTTCTCCAACAGGCGACGCAACGGAAGCCCGTATCGCCGCCCGCGCCCGCGCCAATGGAGATGACGCGCCGCCGCCTCCCAGCCATCCTCTTCCTCCTCGCACTCACCTTCCGCCGCCACCTCTCCCTTCCCCTCAAGCGCGCGGGCGCGCGAGCACCGTCGCAGCCGCCTCGAGCGCGTGGGCAGGAGGCCGCCTCGAGCGCGCGGGCAGGAGGCCCGGCGGCCGGCGCGGGCGAGCGTGCGAGCTTCACCACGGCCGCCTCGAGTGCGCGAGCAGGAGGCCCGGCGGCCGGCGCGGATGCGTGCGGGAGCCCCGGCAGCTTGCTCGAGCGCGCGTGGGAGCTCCGACGCGTCCACCTCGGGCGCGCGCGCGATCCCCCGGCTGCCAACCCGGGAGGCGCGCGAGCTCCGCCCGCGCCCGCCTCGGACGCGCGCACGGGAGCCTTGGCAGCTGGCGCAGGCTCGCACAGGAGCAGTGGGTGCACCTCCTCCTCCTTCGCCATGGCGGGCATCCGGCGCACCTCATCCTCCTGCATGGCCGGCGCACCTCCTCCTGCGCCAGGCGACCGTTCGTGCAGTGGCTGCTCTCGCGCTAGAGATTTGCGTCTAGAGAGAGAATGACCCAGATTTGGGGCTCCTCTCGCGCCAGACGCAAAATACATCTTGCGTTTGCCTCTTCTGTTGGAGGGTGATTCTCCTACCCAAAACACTGTGCGTGACTTATTTATGCGTTTGCATTGCCTTGTTGGAGACAGTCTTAGAAGAATGCAGTGTGATGACTGTGCTGCCGGCGTGGATAGGAGAACTCTCTGCGCTTCGACGGCTTCTTCTTGAAAGAGGCACTGCCCTTGAGTCTCTGCCCCGCTCCATAGAGCGCCTTAACAACTCCAGTATTTGTCCATTGCTGGCTGCCCTCATTTGGCATGTTACAAGAAAGAAGCTGGGGCCGAGGGACACCTTCTCTCCCATATTTCTCAGGTGGACATACAAGCTTAAGAGGCCGAGGGCAGACCACATGTGACAGCATGCCAGCATCCGGCGGTTCAATCCATGTCACCTTGTTTTCTCATAAAATCCATTTGGAAGGACATAACAGCTTTGACAGTTTGTCTGTCAATACAGGTCTTGTCTTGATCAACGTTGTTGTAGGACATGCACAACCAGATTATAGGCCAAGGGTTGGGACTGTTTCAGGAAGTACTGAGAACGTCCTAACAAACTACATCACCGTGTTCGGATGTGATCTGTCCTCTGTTTTTATCAAATCTGTCATTCCAATCCCTGTACTGTGTGAACTTGAGATACTCTGTCATTCCAATCTCTATACTATAGGCGTGTTAAATTTGGTCACATAAGCCGGCTGATAAGATAAGCCGGCTGATTTCTTTGTGAGAGAAAAAAATCTTTGTTCGAATGACTGATAAGTCCGGCTCATAAGACAAGTAAAAAATACTTAGATACGCAAAACAATCTAACGTGGTCACGATCTTTGGAGACAAGTATTACAAATTTAAGACCTGAAATAAATAAAAAATTTATTTACCCTCTCTGTTTGTTCATGTTCTAACACCATATCCATATACTGTAACATCTATTCGGCTGTAGTAACTTCTGTAATCAATTTCTCTTTTGTATCGTACTTCTATGTACCTTCGATATGTGCCGGTAGTTAAAAACTTAGCTCACATTAAGTCGGCTTGGCTTGGCTCATCTGTCGCGACATATGAATATAGATTTTTAGTTTTTCTGATTTTGATATAAATTGTTGATGAAATATTGTTATCCATCTGCTAAGTTCAACTCTTATACTTTTTTAACTTTAGTTTAAAAATCTACTTTGTTGTACAAAAATTTATAGAGTTTAGGTCCTAAATAATGGTCTTAATTATTATAATACTATAAGTGACGAAGAAAATGTTACTGATGTTACTATATTATTATACATGTCATGTAATCTCGAACAGATTAAGGGGTGATTTTGTATTTTTTTTTATAATAGCAGGGGTAGGTATTTTTTGAAAAATAGAGTAGATTCATTTATTGTCGATGATGATTAGAATCTACTAAATTAAAGAGTAGATGTTTTTTTTATTATTGTGAGAATATTTAGAATTTATTTCTTTTCTAGCACGTATGACGGAGAATTAATGTAGAGTTTCTGCTAAAGCCTATAATCATTTATATGATTGAATTCTTTCTTGTGGATAGCTTGTATTAGTATTTAAAATGTAGATTTGATAGATATTTTTCATTATTTATAATGACTAAGTGGATCATTTAGATAGAAATTAAAATGCGTTTATGTTTTTCTTTCATAATGGCATACACAAGTAATTTGAAGACAAATGTCGGGGTTACTTTGCATTGTCTTCAATAAGAGTAGAAGTGGATAATTTAGATTCAAAGTGATTTGGTTATTCTGAATTATCTTTGCTATGGTGGAGGTGGGCAATTTATATATACAAAAGGGTTATTTGAATTATCTTTCATAATGATAGAGTTGTTGGGCACTTTGATTAACACGGAATGATGTTGTGTTTGACAAGGCCATAGCACCGTCTTATTTGCAGGTTATCTTCAAGGCGACGTATTGGATCAGGCGCTGGTCTTTACTTCAGAAGGAGGAGGAGGATCGCCGGCTTATGAAGGCGGGCTGTAGAATTATTGAGACAGCCGCCTTTGGAGGTGTTTGCAAGGCACGGCTGACGTTTTAGCAACAGAATTGCTCTTTAGCTTTTTCTATCTGAGAATATTTTTTTCTTGATGGCGCAAAACTTTTTTTTTGAGATTTTGTGGATTTGTTTTGTGGGTGTGTAATAATGAACAACCATATGCATTAGTCGATGCTGAAGTTAGGATATTAATATATTCCCTTTTCTAAAAAAGAGGTAATTAATATAGGTGTAAATTAAGTGTTAGCTTTTCATAATGGCAGAGGTGGCTAATTTTATATAAAACGGAATATATGATTAATGTCTACTAAATTAAAAGTTAGATGTTTCTAATTATTGTGTAAATTTTTAGGATTTATCTTTTTTTTTTCTAGCATGTCTGGTGCGTTGTACCTTTAATTAGTAATAGTAAAGTAGCAGTAAGATGATAATTTATGGTTAATTTATATTATATTTTATAACAGCAATTAGCAAAGGTGTACATTTGTATAATTTGTTATGATAGTAGTGGTGGCAAATTCGAATAAGGATTTTTGTTTTGGCTATTTTTACTATGGTAAAGACCAATCTTTTTTTTTTAGAAAAAAATGTCATTAGATCCGTAACTATTATTTTCGCTGCAATTTCAACTGAGAGGAAAGAATGGCTTGAATGCAATGAACAGTGTTTTTCAATCTGGGTCTAAATTGTTCCTAACGTTTGTGTCAGTTCCAAACCATCGTCTCTGTATTTCAAAGGAAAAAAAAAAGTCGTTTCAGTCTGGCGGTCCTCTGTTGCAAAGTTCATTTTACCTTTCTAAATCTGATGATTTTTCTTCTAAGACTGGAAACCTGATCTCATACTCCCTCATCTCTCAAAACAGTTTACTGTAAACCTGATCTCATACTTCCTCATCTCAAAACAATTCACGTTACCTCCCTTCTGGGTTAGGAATTGATTTCGAGGTGGTTTCATCATTCTTTTATGGTTAAAACCCCCAATAAATACTTGACGATATTTTTAAACTAGAAAATATATCTGAACTTGTCAAAATTCCAAAAAAATCCTATAAATAGACTGATGGAGACATGGGAAATTCAAATAATATATTTAGCGCTAGTAAAAATATCTCTAAAAACTTTAAAAATTAAATTTAGGCCCGTCTCGATTATGATGGGTTTTATTTCACTATTTTCAAGATTGTCATAGTGCTCCGTCAGCTTTCTAGACTTGGAACAAGAAATAAAATGTTTCCATATCAAGATGCATGAGTCAATATATGCACGTTATTGTGATCCAATGTGCCATGTAAACTATATAACCATTTGAAATTATATCTATACATAGTAATTTTGGTAACTGCAATATATCTCATGTCAACAAATAAACGTGATCAACTTGAATTTATTAATTCACCGTGAGGGAATCATGGTAAGCTAATTGTAATGGTCAGTCATGAAAAAAAAAAGCTATGATGACTTGAAAGAATTTGCAATTGGGTAAAGTCAAAAACTTGAATTTATTAATTAGCATAATGATTATATATATTAAAGGGATTATATTTCGTGTATCTCAAACTCGATATATTTTGATAGTGTTTGAATTTGTTCCAAACATGCTCCACTGATTCTTCTTCGCCCAATAATGGGCCGAATGGATACCACTTCATCGGTAATTTGGTTCAAGAAATGGAACAATTCATTAGTTGATTTCTTTTGGTGGATCAAAAGTGTTTCATCGTCATCTTGTCTATAAATATCCACTGGTGGGTGTCAAATGCCCGTGGTGAGTGCTCTTGCTATTCAACAAACCTCACATCCATCATCTCGAAGAGCTAGCAAACCTGCTCCGTTGCTCAGAACAGGCAAAACCGACTGCTGTCTATAGGCCTTCGGGCCTCCCTTGCCTCGTTTGCTGTATCGCTGACTCTTGTTTGTTAGGAGCTAGGAAGTGCCGTGTTACCTTCCTTCACAGATTGCAGGACACAGAGTGCCATTAGAGCTACCAAAGGCACCAATTTTCTCTCTGCTATGTTGCTAAAGCAGCAACACGTACCTAGGAGGACCGAGCAAGGCTCGGTTGGCTAGCTAGCTGCGCCGGCGTGCCAGCAGCCCACCCCGAGTTCGAAGCCCGATGGACTCGCATGCTGTTGCCTAGAAATTTCATGTGGGTTTTCTCCAGCGTCTTGTGGATCTAGCGTGCATGTGTGCGTGCGTGCGTGCGTGCGGTTTGTATTGTGTTGCTGTGAGTTTAGATATTACAACTTGTAGCGATAACAAAAAAGATGCAGCACCTACAATCTTGGAGCTCTGCATCCTAAAACGAGAAGTTCAGTGGTTTTTAGAGCGTCAAACACACTGCGGTGTTTAGAATCATGGAGTAGGGAGAAGGGCTCTACTTACTGAACTTCGCTGGCAGTCTTTGTGTACTAGTTTCGTACTGCTCTTGCTCTAGTAATTTGCAGCCTTTTTGCTATGCTAATGTCTTCTCACATATACCCTTGCGGTTAGAAATTTTACTGCTGCTAATGGAGGTGGTGTTGTGGCCACACAGGGGGACAGGACTACTCAATACGGTAGACACGGACGGAGATGTCTTCTCACGAAGGAGTTGGAAGCCCAACCGAAGCTTCCCCTTGGACTTTTAATCACCTCTTCTAAAGTTGTTCATGTAACGACATGGAATCTTATGTAAAAGGTGTTCATTTAACGCGGCTTTACACGGGAGACGACTTCAAGTCTTCGTTTTTCTTTTTATTATCTTCTTGGAGGCATATATAGGCTATTTAAATATTAATTAGTGGCCTAGTGGGGCGCCGGCCAAGGGCAGTTCGTTCTACTGACTTCAATTGGGACACCATTAACGACAGTGTGCATGTGCGCCGAGTATTGCTTGACTGGAATGACCCGTTAACGACAGGTTGGTTGAGCGGTCGTCAGGCCGGCCCACAACTACGCGTGGCATCCATCGTAGTGGAAATTGATTGATGCCGAGTTCACAAGTCTTGTGATTTTTCCACCGTGCGCGTCAGTCTCCCACACATAACAGTAGTCTAGTCTTGCCTCAAAAAGATCAAAGCCATATCGATCGCAAGCAATTCAATCACCTCCCAAGGCAATCACGGTGGTACGGTAAGTACGCATGTATTCTCTCCTTGTAGCTATAGCTAACATGGATGAAATTGGTTTTAGCTACTGATCGATCCATATGCGGCCCTTTTCAGATAGAGAGCACCGGAGCACATCCCATGGAAGAGAACATGCCCGATGGTCTCCGGCGCCGGCGCCGGCGCCCCGGCCCCCGCCCCCAGAGGGAAGCCAAGACGGTCCATGTCCAAACGCCCTCGGGACAGACTTTGAAGCTCCAGCTGGATCTCTCGGAAACCATCGCCCATGTCAAGGATGTGATTTATCGTCAGGACGGCATACAACCGAAGCAACAGCTACTGATATTCAGAGAACAGCACCTTGACGACGATAACCGTACCTTGGCGGATTACGGCGTCAAGCATGGGCCATCTTCACCTCTCTCTCTGCACAAACGGCCCCCGGTAATATAAGCTAACATGGATAAAATTGGTTTTCGCTACTGATCGATCCATATGCGGCCCTTTTCAGATGGAGAGCACCGGAGCACATCCCGTGGAAGAGAACATGCCCGATGGTCTCCGGCGCCGGCGCCGGCGCCCCTGCCCCCCCCCCGCCCCCAGAAGGAAGCCAATATGATCCATGTCCAAACGCCCTCGGGTCAGACTTTGAAGCTCCAGCTGGATATCTCGGAAACCATCGCTCATGTCAAGGATATGATTTATCGTCAGGAGGGCATACAACCGAAGCAACAGCTACTGATATTCAGAGAACAGCACCTCGACGACGATAACCGTACCTTGGCGGATTACGGCGTCAAGCAAGGGCCATCTTCACCTCTCTCTCTGCACAAACGGCCCCCGGTAATGTATCTTATCATATCGCCACCCTTGCTTTTTAATTTCCTTCCAAATAATAAAGCTGCATGTAATAAAATCTTGTCATTGATAGCTTAGCATTTGATGTTGTACACGCTTTCTATATATTCCATCCGGTCCATTTTATCTAGCACAGGTTAAACTGACATGGTCTTCTAGATTACGCTTTGACTATTCATTTATTTTATATTTATTGTTATGATTATAAATGTATAACCATTTAATAGTATACTCCTACTTTATTATAAATCTAATCATATAAAGTTTGTATTATAATAGTAAAAAATTATTAGCTTAATTATTTGTTAAAGTTTTTATAGTTTGAATCTTGATATGCGTGTGTGCGACATAAATAAAATGGACCGGAGGGACTATTAGAAACACACACTACCGGACCAAGAACTAAACTTTCATTTCCTTTTTTAATATAACTGGGGTGTATTCACTACTCAGCTCCCTCCGTCCCAACATACAAGATCGATATAGCAAATTTTTATTTAAGTCATATAAGACGTGCTCTCTCTAGACGATGTACGTATATTTATGCGGTACTAATAGCGTTGAGAGGAAGAATTAAATATATTTCTTATCTTTCAATAATAGGTGGTTACGCCTTATATCCTAAGACGGAGTAAATATCATTTTACCTGCTCTAATGGAAATGATTCCAACGAATTAAAGTTGACATCAATGGATGTGCGCCTTCAAAGGTTCTACCATCAGTCCATCACCTTCATCACTAACAGAAAAACCACTCCCTCCATCTCAAATTATAAGTCATTCCAATAACCTATTTTTCAAATTTAACCAGATTTATATAACAAGATAATAACATTTATGATACCTACAAAGTACTATTAGTGTTTTTAGTAGTTATATTTTTTATAGTATATCTATTTGATGTCATATAAATCTGTGTATTTATCTTTATAATTTTGATCAAACTTAAGATGCGCAAGGAAGCCAAGGCGATGATTATCCGCATGCTCTCGGGTCAGATTTTGATGTTGCAGCTGGATTTCTCGGAAACCATCGCCGATGTCAAGACTATGATTTATCAGATGGGGGCACTCACCCGATGCAACAGCTACTGTTATTCAGAAAACAGCGACTCGAAGACGATCACCGTACCTTGGCGGATTATGGCGTCCAAAATGAGCCACTTTATTCAGATCTCTATCTGCTCAAACGCATCCCGGTAATGTATCCATAATCGTATCACCACTCTTGCTTTTATTTCCAAGTAAAGTTGCATGTAAAATTTTTGTCAATGCAGCTTAGCATTTGTTGTTAACTGTAAAACATGCAGCGGATAGGGTGCATTGGGGCTAGTGAATTGGGAGGAGTGGAGGGAAGAGGAGAGAAGCGGCACGCCAGCGAGGGGCAGCGGCCGGCGGCGGCAGTGGTGGCGGTGTGCGGCAGCTAGGGCAGGGCGGTGGCGCCTATGGCAGGGGAGAGAGAGCCGGAAGATTGGAATAAAGAACTTTCGCCCAATTACATTCTTAATTCAATCCGACAACAATCTCCTAATATTTATAGTCCCAAGTAAACTCTAACGGAAAAGTCCTTATCGAACACAGACTTCTCAGTTTTATCCTTAATTTTCTAAATAATAATAATAATAATTAAGGTAACTTGCGGCGACTACGGCTGTGGGCGGCCGCGTGGGGCCCATGCCCTCTGGCGCCGGCAGAGGCGGTGGCGGCTAGGGTTGCCGCTGCCCTCCTCCAGGCGCCCCACGCTGCCCCCATCCTAGGGCGGGCCGTGGGGCCCATTAGCCTCAGTTGCCTCCTTCCCAGGGCCCCTTTTGTCCTGTGAACTCCACAATTTGTCACCGTCTTTATCGAACGTGTGACAAAACGCCCCCCCTTCTCCACTCGACGCGTCCTCGCGGCGAAGTGCAAGCCAGCTGTTAGTCCCATCTAGTGGCGGAGCCTCTGCCCTCATCTCCTCCAAGATGCAGTTTAGTGTACCGTTGATAAAGTAGGTTCCATCTTTGTCGTTTTCGACGAGCATCCTTTTGAACTCAAAGCAGTATTATAGGGTGCCATATAAAGTAGGAAGTAGCAGGTATTGGGGAAAGCAAAGCTAGATGAATCATTGCACCTCGACTGAGTTTAACCTTTACCCATGGAGGTTTCTGAAAGCTGTGAAGTATTTCATTAGATGTCGCATCTCCAAGTGCTGGTACTATTCTCCAAATTGTTGATGCTGTATATGTTGGAGGTGTTGCCAGGAGGTCAATCATAGTTCCAAACATGCCTAAATCCGATACCCCTGTGATAACTTTTGTATTAATGAATCTGTTATGAGCCCAATGTCCACGTTCTTAACCTGAGTAATCAGGTGGTTAGCATTGTCAACAAACATTACTGTCACTTCAGGTACTGAGCAACCCAGCTTCCATTGTTTTCCTAGAAGAATGTGTGATGGCATCGTCATAGAGGTGCCTTCTACCGGATGTCTACGAATCCCCTAGAGCTAATGGTTCGATCAGCTGAAGTCCCTCTTTGCTGAGTTCCCGAATTAAATCCTGCAACAGGGTTGATGCTGCAGACAGATAAAGTCGATTATCATAGAAAATTAGGTCGTCCTCCACTGTCCAGACTGTAGGCTGCTGTCCTGCTTGAATCTCACTGTACATTTTCCTGAGGATGTGCTGTTGCCTGATGGCATGACGAATGTTGGTGAAGATTTGGGCTTCACGATCATTAATGAAATCTATAGGGTTGGGCTGCCGAGCCCTATTGGATCTGTTCATAGTATCCTTTGTTATTGTAGGAGACATAGTTGTACGTATCATTGGTGGAGGAGACGGCAATGCTCTAACAGTGTAACACCCCGGTGTTACGTTAGCCTAAACCTGCCATGTCATCATCATCATTGCATAAGCATTTATCATTAGAAAACTCTAATGTGAAGGACTAAAATGAGTTTATCAATTTTTAGGGTTTGTTTGCGCTCTTTTATATTGCATGTGTATGTATACATCATTTAAATTCCACTCACATGTTTGATTTGGTTTATAAAAGCAATCAACTAAAATCAATCGTGATGCTTGCAAGTGTTTGGCTAACCCTAGCTTACACCCTAACCAAGTTTTACAAGTCAAACAATGTAAAAGAAAGATTCAAAATTGGATTGGAATTCAAATCCCAACACTAAAGCTAAATTGGCTAAGTGTTGGAAATTTGATATCAATTTCAATTTTGATGAGCTAACTATAATTAATTTTATAAATAAAAGTTGCCAAACTTTGGTACCATTTCAAAGTATGAAGTTTGTACTTTGAAAGTGTGCCATTGGTTGGGTTTGAAAAGTACCACAACATCATTAATTAATTGCCCAAAATTCCAATTTGAAATTCTTCTTCAAAAGCTGAAATTCAAAAGCCTTTTATCCCTTTTCTAAATTTCACCTCAAAATATTCAAAATTTGGGAAAACTCCAAAAATACAGTTTGTGCATCTCTTTGAGCTCTACAACTTTGGTATACAAAGTTTTTCAAGTTTTTGAATAAAATTTTAAATAATTTCAAAAGTTCTTTAAATTGAAAAGTGTCCCCTTTTGAGTTTAAAACTACAATTCAAAAATTATTTAGTTTCATGAAAAACTTCCTAAATGAAAGTTGTAGACCTTGAAAAATAGAACAACTTTTATTTTTGGAGATTTTCATCTTTTATTCAAAATTTAAAAGTAATTTCAAAATCCTTGCAGTTAGGGTTTTTGCCCAAATTTCAAATTTGAAATGCAATTCAAAATTTATTTGGAATCTGCCTGAACCTTCTTAATAAAAGTTGTAGAGCATAAAATTTTGAACAACCTGTATTTTTGAAGATTTTCGAGTGCTGTTCAAAGTTTTGAAGATTTTGAATAAAACAGTTTTAAATTCATGGGGGGGTGAGGTGTCCTGCTACAGTGCCAAGCACAGTGCTCGGCACGGCCGCCGAGCTTCGCTTCGCTGCCGGCCGCCGTGGCCGCTCTCGTTTCTTCCCGGCCTTGGCGTCGCCAACCAGCTCGTTGTCGTCGCGGAGCTTCCTTCCACCTGTCCAGCTCATCCTTGCGCTATAAAAGCTCGAGCCGGCCGCCAATTCCTCTTTTTCCTCTCCACTTTGCTCACCGCCCGGCCGTCACCCGTGAGTGTCGAATTCCCGTTCCACACTCCCATCACTTTGCCAAGAGCTTGCACTCGAGTCCGCCGCGGCGTCGTCGCGCATCCACCTAAACCCCTAAGCGTCGTTTCTTATCGCTTTGAGCTTTGTCCCCCGTCGTCTTCTCCGACCCACGGTTATCTGCCGCCGCCATCCCGTTCACCGTCGCTCTCACTGTTCCGTTGCATCTCCGCTCCTCCTTGTTCGTGTACAAGCCTGGGTGAGCATCTTCTTGCATCCCGCATCCCTATCTTGATCGGTTTGGGTCCATAGCGCCCCACCGATGACATCTTGTCGTCGCCCCGTGCGTGCGTAAGCCGCCGTGACCGTCGGTGTGCGTGCTCCGGTGATCAATCGGGGCCGAGAAGTAGCTCGTTAGGTGCGTTGTGATGAGAGGAGTCCGTGGGTGCAATTGGTTTAGTCGGAGAGGCCACGGTTGTCACGAACCGCCGTTAGCCGCCGTAGTGTCACTGTTCGCCGGGAAAAGAGAGAGGGAGGAAGAAGGTGCTGACATGCGGGGTCCCGCTGTCAGCCGAGAGAGTGAGGGAGAGCGGCGGGCAGCGTGCGTGCGTGCGTCTGTAGCGCGTCCCTGAGTTGGGCTGGGCCGCGCACTGCGCTGTGCGGGGGGGCAGGCGGGGCGCGGGAAAGCAGGCCGGGCCGTGCTTTGTGTGGGCCACATCATGGCCCGGGAAGGAGAGGGAGATGTTTTTCCTTTTTCAAATGAATTTCCAAATGCTGTGTTTCATATTTTTGCTATAAATTCATTTGGGCAATTAAAAATATGCAAAAAATATGCTCTGGAATCCTTGAGTGATGATCTACCTAGGAAAAATGCTAACCCTGTGTTTTCAATAAAATTTAATTGTGCTTTAATTTGCTCTTTTAATTGTTAAATGCAACTTCCATGATTTTTCATAATTAAAATATAAGTCCAAAAATTATGAATTTTGTTTTGTGTGCTAATTAGATGATAATGATCTTAATTATGAAGTTTGGTTAAGTTTTGACTAATTTTTGTATTATGCTTAATTAATACCTTGATTAATTAATGTTTAATTAATTAATCATGTGGTTAATTAGGGTTTAATTAATCTCCAATTAGCAAGTTAATTAGTGGTTTTCAACGACTGTAAAAATGGTCAATAAATTAGTAATCACCCTTAATCTCTGTTAGTGTTGCTTGATTTTGCGATTGAGTGATGACCCTAGGTCATTAACCCTAATGACCTTCGGCATTTCATGTTGATTGCGTATCGTTAATCCGTCGTCGTCGACGTTAGTTATACCTCCTTAGTGCAACTATACCGTGAAGGAAAGTTGTACTCAAGATCGGTTAACAATCGTTGCATCATTATCGCATGCTCTTTTTTTATTCTTGCATCGTAATCATGCATTCCACTCGTGTAGCTGTGCCGTCTGCGGAGGGAGTTAATCCAACTCCAGTTCTTGAAGGAAGTGATCATCGTGAGAAGGTTGGATCTGATCTTGGTGATTGGGTAACTGATCCTAACTTCGTCGAGCCCCAAGGCAAGCCCCGGATGCATTTAAACCCCGCCTTGTATTCGAAAAAAACTTTTTTATATTGTATGTTGATGATATGATGCATTAGGTAACAGGAGTTGTGTGATCACCTAATTTGGTGCATTTACCCTACCTTGATATATACCCCGATATCTGTTTTGATTTCAAAAATGCTAGTGCATGCTTAGCCCCTGCAAATAGCACGGGCTTTATGAAATGTTTTTAAAGATGTGATAACAAAAGTTCCCCCTTGAGGGCGATTCACGAAAACGATGTTACTTGTTGGTATCCCTTCACTTTGATCGGGTCAAGGGTACGCAACAAGAGCATGATGATGAGTAAATCGAGACCGGGTGGAGTGACTTGCACCGGGGAAGGGCTAGTGCCCCGGTGTAGTGTCGCCCACTTGTGAGTCGGTTAAGCACCGTTCGTTGTCTTGGCCCTTGGATCATGAGGTTATTGGATAGTACTAGTCACATGCTAATGGCGGTAAGCTCCCTTGTATGATCCATGCGAGAATGGACAACCGCGGGGAAGTAGCGTGTACCCATACTACGGGTATACCCGTCGGACGGTTGTGACCGACGGCGTAGGAAGGTGGTGTCTTGTACTCTCGTGGCTAGGATCCGTTCGGCGGGGAGAAATTCAAGCGTGAGTTGATGTATGTGAGATGTTTGGTCCTGCATACATCGTGTGGTGGGAGCCCCCAATTTGGGTATATAAAGCGATTCGAATCGTCGGTGCTCCACGATATGGGAGCCGTGATCCTCGCACCAAGCATCGTAGTAATAATGGAAGTTGATGATGGAAAGTTTTGAATCCGATACTTGGTTGACAAGTGATTGATGTAGTAAAGTAAGGACTGGCTTAGTCTCTTTTGCAAAGGTGTCATTTGATCTTGCTAAAGCCTCACCTTGATTCCTATTAGCCAAGCATTCCCGAGTCTTCTCCCCAATTTTTTGGTCGGGTAAGTCTTGCGGAGTACTTTTTTGTACTCGGGGGTTTGTTCAACCCCCATTGCGGGTGAACCGTGTGAACAAGTGTGCTACGGCCCTTGTTGCATGATGGTGATCGAGGAAGTGACCGACGAGGAATAGATTGTGTGGCCCGTGGGCGGGGGCACTTTCGTCGCGTGAGTGTAATAAAGTGAAGTAATGATACTTCCATTTGTTTTGTAATAATGCTACTCGGTTTGTATAAGTTTGACAAAAGTTTTGTAAATTAAGTTATTGTAAGTCTTCCGGTACTCGGTATTTTGTATGAAAACTGTTGTAATACTTGTGATGTCTCGTAAGTATCGATCCCGAGTGATCGTGGTTTATCGGGGATCCACCCGACAGAACTCTTTTAGGTTATGTGGTACACAAGTATGGCTGACAGAGGTCTTAGGGACAATGTCAGGTGCTTGTGGGCCATGTAATTTAGAAGGTTCTGCCACAGAGGGTATCAGAGCGGTATTTACAAAGATACTCACAGTATTACTTTTCAAAAGCTTTAAAATATTTTGGATCCAAAAGTTAAATGTGGTTTGGTCCAAATTGCTTCTGCTCCGTCTTAATTCTTTCTTGTAGCCTTCTAGGTGCTATTTAAAAGAGTCTTAAGCGGAGTATCATGTTGTTTTCTTTTTGCCCTATATTACTAAAAGAATGCTTATGTTACTTTAAAAAGTCTTTTGCTTGATCCGTAGGTTCGATCATGCATCATGTTTAATTCACTTGTTTAAAGAATCATATCCCCGATAACAAGTGGTTGGGCTAAGTAAAATCAATCCTATTCTTGCTAGCCCTAGGATTTCCATCTTATAGGCTTTGTTTGTGTATAAATATGATCTTGTCTATAACAGATGTCTGATCATTCTCGTGCTGGTTCTTCACACGAGGGAGGTGAGGTCCCTCAGGCACCACCAGCACCACCGTCCTTGGCTGAAGCTGTGGCAGCTTTAGTCCATGCCACTACTGAGAATGCCCGTATGCTACGGGAAATGAGTCAGAAAAATCAGAATGCCCCACATGAGAATCATGGTCGTCGTAATCACGACGAAATCACATATGCGGATTTCACTGAAACTCGTCCGCCAGTGTTCACAAGGGCTGAGGAACCCCTAGAAGCTAATGACTGGCTTCGTATTATAAATCTAAAGTTTGACCTGCTAGAGGGTTGTCCCGACTTGTTGAAACCCAAGTTTGCTGCCCAACAGTTGAGAGGCCCTGCATCTGCATGGTGGGCGAATTTTCTCGCACGTCAGCCAGTTGGTCAGCAAGTCACTTGGGCCATGTTCCAAGATGCATTTCGTCAGCACTTCATTCCTGACGGGGTGATGCAAGCAAAGCTGGAAGAGTTTCTAGCCATAAAGCAAGGTGGTCGGTCAGTAGTGCAGTATGTGAATCTGTTTAGTCATCTATCACAGTATGCACCGGAACATGTGGATACGGACATCAAGAAAAAGAAATGTTTTATTCGGGGTTTAAAGAGTGATGTTGAAACCCACCTTACTGCAAATCCGAATGCCACATTTTATGAGGCTGTGGATATTGCAATATCTTATGAAAGATCCATACTTAAACAGAAGAGTGAAGAGCGGCGTACTTCCTCTAACCTTTCTGGCGGAATCCAGAAATGCCAGAAGGTTATATTCCACCCTACTCAGCATACCCACCAGCAATCCCGCTATCCACAGCACCAACAAAGTCACGAACCCTATTACTACCCACCACAGCAGCAGCAAGCCCCGGATGCATTTAAACCCTGCCTTGTATTTCGAAAAGCTTTTATATTGTATGTTGATGATATGATGCATTAGGTAACAGGAGTTGTGTGATCACCTAATTTGGTGCATTTACCCTACCTTGATATATACCCTGATATCTGTTTTGATTTCAAAAATGCTAGTGCATGCTTAGCCCTGCAAATAGCACAGGCTTTATGAAATGTTTTTAAAGATGTGATAACAAAAGTTCCTCCTTGAGGGCAGTTACGAAAACCTGATGTTACTTGTTGGTATCCCTTCACTTTGATCGGGTCAAGGGTACGCAACAAGAGCATGATGATGAGTAAATCGAGACCGGGTGGAGTGACTTGCACCAGGAAGGGCTAGTGCCCTGGTGTAGTGTCGTCCACTTGTGAGTCGGTTAAGCACCGTTCGTTGTCTTGGCCCTTGGATCATGAGGTTATTGGATAGTACTAGTCACATGCTAATGGCGGTAAGCTCCCTTGTATGATCCATGCGAGAATGGACAACCGGCACGGGAAGTAGCGTGTACCCATACTACGGGTATACCCGTCGACGGTTGTATTGACGGCGTAGGGAAGGTGGTGTCTTGTACTACTCGTGGCTAGGATCCGTTCCGGGGGGGAGAAATTCAAGCGTGAGTTGATGTATGTGAGATGTTTGGTCCTGCATACATCGTGTGGCTAGGAAGCCCCAATTTGGGTATATAAAGCGATTCGAATCGTCGTGTGCTCCACGATATGGGAGCCGTGATCCTAGCACCAGCATCGTAGTAATAATGGAAGTTGATGATGGAAAGTTTTGAATCCGATACTTGGTTGACAAGTGATTGATGTAGTAAAGTAAGGACTGGCTTAGTCTCTTTTGCAAAGGTGTCATTTGATCTTGCTAAAGCCTCACCTTGATTCCTATTAGCCAAAGCATTCCCGAGTCTTCTCCCCAATTTTTTTGGTCGGGTAAGTCTTGCGGAGTACTTTTTGTACTCAGGGTTTGTTCAACCCCTGTTGCAGGTGAACCGTGTGAACAAGTGTGCTACGGCCCTTGTTGCATGACGGTGATCGAGGAAGTGACTGACGAGGAATAGATTGTGTGGCCCGTGGGCAGGGCACTTTCGTCGCGTGAGTGTAATAAAGTGAAGTAATGATACTTCCATTTGTTTTTGTAATAATGCTACTACGGTTTGTATAAGTTTGACAAAAGTTTTGTAAATTAAGTTATTGTAAGTCTTCCGCTACTCGGTATTTTGTATGAAAAACCGTTGTAATACTTGTGATGTCTCTGTAAGTATCGATCCTGGAGTGATCGTGGTTTATCGGGGATCCACCCGACAGAACTCTTTTAGGTTATGTGGTACACAAGTATGGCTGACAGAGGTCTTAGGGACAATGTCAGGTGCTTGTGGGCCATGTAATTTAGAAGGTTCTGCCACAAACAGTTGGTTGAGTTCGTTGCTGCCGCTGCACTATCAAAGTGTGAGAGCAGCCATCCTTTATGTACCGTAGCTGTAGATCTGTGAAATCCCAAGTGATCCTTCCAAGTCCCGCTAACATGGGGCGCCTAAAATAACATCGATGTCATTGCCAATATCCATTAAAAAGGCATTGATGTCGAAAATAACACTGGCAATTCTTAATGGCACATTAAAGGATGCACGACGGCATGTTACCTCGTTTCCACTACCTACCAGGATAGTAGTGTCAATCCACTGCTCGTTGAGTCCAATAGCCTGGGCCACATTGATGTCAATTATGTTGTGTGTTGATCCTAAATCAACCAGTGCTATCACTCGTGTCCCATTGATCGTTGCTTCCAAATACATTGGTGAGGCTCCACACACCCCCCGAATGTGGTTTTCTAATCATCATCATCACACTTACCTAGATGTCTTCTATAGTATAATCATTGACCACTGTGATTTCAAATAGCATCTTACACTTATGGCACGAGAGAATGGTTCATCGCAATTGAAATAGAGATCTGCTTGGCGCCTAGTTGCCATCTCATCTGCTGTCAGTCGCTTGAATGGTTGTTGGGTAGGTGGAGTCTCCACTGTTTGGGGAGCAACTGGCAATGTAGTCACCGTTGTTGCCACTGTCGTTGTTGTTGATGAGCGTGACGGGGGAAAGCGCCCTTGTTTTGGAGCTGATTACTTATTAGCATCAGCCATTACTGCTAGACAACATTCATAGGAATGCGCAAGCGACATAGCTGTATCCATATCTTGCGGATTTAGCAGTTTCGCATCTGTTTTCAGTGGTTCCATTAGGCCTGCTGTGAATATATTAACTTGTTGTAACTCATCCAAATGTCCCACACGAGCAACCAACTCCAGGAAGCGTTCTGTGTATTTATTGATGCATACCAAGTTTTCTGATCCTCTGGGGTGCGTTGAGCTTTGAAGAATTGCTCACACCGATTTAGCCATGGTGGTGGATCATCCTTGCCGTCATATGTTGCAAATGATAGTTGGTGTGGACGAATCTCCAGGCCCTGGAAGGTGCCCGGCGCCAGGGGTGCCATAGGCTTCTCCTTGGGTTTGATGTTGACGTTGAGCAGCAATTTGTTCTCCAATTCAACGGTCAATTCACTCATAGTGGATGTGTTAGATTTTGTTACCTAATCTTTGATGTAGGTGCGGGCAGCCTCTAATATCTTGTTCTTGGTGGTCGAGAACAATGCTATCGCCATATTCTTCTTCGTCTGTTTGAGGCTGTCCCTCATGGCTTTGGCAGATTGCCCCATCTCCAAAGTAGAGAGGCGATTGCTAAGATCGCTGAGTTGCTCGGCGACGTTATCGATCTCTATGAGCACCGATCCCTAGAAATCGGCGAAGAGCTTCTTGATCATGTTGGCATCCATGGTGGTTCAAATCTGGATCTCGATACTAGTTGTAATACACACAGCGGGTAGGGTGGATTGGGGCTAGTTGATTGGGAGGAGAGGAGGAGGAGGGGAGGGGGGAGGCGCACCCGGGGAGGGGCCGGTGGTGGTGGCGGTAGGTGGGGGCTAGGGCGGGGGCGGCGTGATGGGGAGAGGGGGGGGGGGGAGATTGGAATAAAGGACTTTCGCCCAATTACTTTTTTTAATTCAATCCGATTACAATCTCAATATTAGTCCCAAGTGGACTCTAACGGAAAAGTCCTTATCGAACACGGACTTCTCGGTTCTATCCTTAATTTCCTAAATAATAATAATAATAATAATAATAGTAATAATAATAGTAATAATAATAGTAGTAGTAGTAGTAGTAATAATAATAATAATAATAATAATAATAATAATAATAATAATAATAATTATTATTATTATTATTATTATTATTATTATTATTAAGGTAACTAGCGGCAACGACGGTGGTGGGCGGCTGCATGGGGCCCACGCCCCCTGGCGCATGGCAGGAGGCGGCTGCTCCCCATCCTAGGGCGGGCCGTGGGGCCCATTAGCCTCGGTTGCCTTCTTTCCGGGGGGCCCTTTTGGCCCGTGAACTCCATAATTTGTCACTGTTTTTATCGAACATGTGACATTAACCGAGATAATTAAATGTTGCACGCGCTTCCAATGTATAGGAAACAAGCTCTACCGTATCAAGAACTAAACTTTTCATTTTTCTAAATATATAGCTAGGGTGTATTCACTACTCCCTCTGTCTCCCTCCGTCCTGATATATAAACATTCTGATATATAAGATGTAACCATTTCTTATCGAAGTTATATAAGGTAAGACGTGCTCTCTCGACACCCATATGGTAGTACTAGTGTTAAGAGGAAGAATTAAATATATTTTTTGGAATTTCAACTAGAAGTGTTACATCTTATATATTAGAACAGAGGGAGTATTGTTTTACCCGCTTGATTCAAACAAATTACAGTTGACATCAATGGATGCGCGCCTTCAAAGATTCTACCATCAGTCCATCGCCTTCATCACTAATACAAGTACTATTACTAATGTGTCAGAGTATAATAATCTTCTCTCTCCCTCACCTACCTATTATATATCTTTTTGTCTTGATTCTTGTGTAGACATGGTTTTTATTAAAAAACTATTTTCTAGTCCCTCTTCAATAAATTGCTTGTCACATCAGCAAAATGCTTAGGTGGTAGGATAATTAATGCATAAATAAACTATGATAATTTTTGCATCGTGAATGCGCCTTCAAAGGTTCTACGTTAAGTCCATCACCTTCATCACTAATACTACTACTAATGTGTCGCAGTATGACAGATCTCCATCCACCGACTTAGTAATAATGGAAGATTTAAACCAAACCGGAGAAGCACACATTAATGTTTCCCGTAGAGCCGACTAATAAGAAAATCTGGTCATTATTTTATTTTTAGATAAAGGAAGTTTATTCATCAAGCAGATGTAAACATCCCATTCTCAACATCGTGAGATGCTTGTGACTACAAATTATTACAAAGTTTTACTATGGGCAGACTCCGTCGTCCACATAGTACTCACACCAACCAGTGAACAAAATAGCTGAGATAAAATAAAAGAAATTCATCATAAACTTAATCTATTGCTAAACCTCCATCCAAATCTAGCAAAGATCTTCATTGTCGAAATTTCAAGTTGCAGGCATTCACTACGCAATAGGTTGGATTCCTCCTCCATTTGGAAAAGTGGAAAAGTGACCATGCCTGATCCAGTGCGTACCTATGTAGATAACCTGTATAAAAGACAAAATGGTTATGTTATCAAAAACAATATCTTCCGGCTTGACCATACAGCCCAACACATGGTGCCTGCCCTTACTAGGACCGATAGTTTTTTACTTGTTATGATGTTATCTAGCCATGTTCGAAGGAGGTCTTAGCCCAAATGTTATTTGAACCACTTGTCAAATGAACTTAGCCATAGCACAATCAAAAAATAAGTGTTGTATAGTCTCAGGGTTGTTGTAAAGACATCTTTCATTTTTATGTCAATTTCTCTTAACTAAGTTATCTTTAGTAAGCGTGACCCCTTTGTGCAAAATCCAAAGGAAAGAGCGAATTTGTTGCTTACGACAATACTCCACTCTCCAACCGATTCCGATCCAATAATTTTACTCAAGATCAAAACACAGATCGGAACGTGATCTCCTGCCATTCCTTGCTCGGTCTTCCCCATGAGCTTTCCCAAAGTTGCTCTAAAATATCGAAACACAGGAACACGATGATCCTATGATTGCCCCGATAGCCTGGGACTGCTTGGCCATGAAAACCTTGAGCGCCCCAGCTGATGGCGGTTCCAGCTAACGCCATCATCACTGGGGTGCTTACATGCCGGTAACAGAGAGTTGGAGAGCTCATAAAGAAGTAAGCCTGCATATCATTGATCTCTCTTTATTTTCTAACATACATATGCCAATGGTATAATGGGTAACATAAACATGAATTTCAGAGGCTACTTTATGTCATTTTTCATATTAGAGAATGTAGGCAACCTTTTAAAAACATAACAGGTCCCATGGTTATGAATAAAGTTTCAAGTCTATCAAATTGAAGGCCCAAGTTTTTTTTATCAGACTTTTTAAGATTAATTTTTTCCTATCATCTGTTTGTGACAATTAATATGAAGGCTTAGATGGAAGCCTCCAATTAGGAAAGAATGTGCTTTTAGGAGGAATGTGACCGTATGGTTATTGTTTATCCAGATTGTATAGTTGGGATTGTAAAGGCCAGCTGTTTGTTGCACTTGTGCTATATAATTAAAATAGACTTTTCACCCTTTTTCTTATTTTCTTATATATTTTTAAAAGTACGATTATATGGCCCTCACTATACCATAACATTGAGATTACCGATGGACAATCTGACGCTAAAAGCGGATATAGCGATAGACTATCTGTCACTAAAAGGTTTTAGCGGCAGATTTGTGTAGCCGGTACCGAGAACACACCGAACATGACATGGAATTTGCTTCATTAATTCAAACATTTTATAATAATTAATTCAAAATATGTGCACAAAAACAAATGTTATATAGATTAGTAGTAATTCAATATATATATATTAGTAGGTTTCAGTTAGGCTAGCCCAAATATTTATTTATATGAGCCAAATTTGATAGAATTGCTAGTTATATATGCGGGTAATTATTACCCATGGGTAGACGGGTATGGATAGTATACACCCCGCACGGTACCAGCGCACCCGATGGGTAGAGGATTTCTTCCAAGAACACACCCACGGATAGAAAAATTCGTCCATACCCGCCTTTTTATCGGGTAAAAATCCGTCGGGTACTCGGGTTTCGGATACCCATTGCCATCTTGAAGGTGTAAGTCTTTGCCGCTAAAATCTTTAGCTTCGCACAGTACTTTTTTTAGCGACAAAGCGGTCTATTGCCCTAAATATTTATAACGACAGATCATTCATCGCTACATTTTAGCGGCAGATACACTCGTTAACACTTTTATCAATAGACTGTGTGATGGTACATAGAGTTTTAGCGACAGACGGTCCACCAAGACAATTATAAATGGTTAAAAAATAAATATTAATCCATCTACACGTGTCCACAATAAATACAAATGACACTGATCTTCAAAAGTTCATTGGATACACAAGTAAGATTCATCTTCAATGAACATACATGAATCTTCACAAATTTGACCAAAATTTTACAATAACTCACAGATAAGATCATCTCATCTATTTCCTCTCGGGACAAAATACAACTTTTAGCGACATAATGGAAGTATCGTACATGTTACTTAGATGTATGAGCAAAGTGCACCAACAACAAACGTGGAAGTATTAACATATAACTAATGCATATATGTAACTAAATGGAAGCATTGTACACTTGAAATCTGCAATTATAGAAGCGAAGGACCCACTAAATCGATAGGAAAAGCACCTGCACAATCAAAATCGATGGAAATCGAGTGAGGAAGTTCGCATACTATTCAAAAAAAAAAGATTAAAATAAATTAGTTTGCTGAGCTAAGCATTGAAAAGATGGGCGGTCAGGGAGCTAGGGGCGTCCCGGGGATCCGTTGAAGTGCAAGCGAAGTGGTTAGGAGAGATGGGCTGGGCGGAGCTGGACAAGGGGATGGCCAGAGGCCTTCCACCGTCGCGTGCTCCTCGCGGCGTGGTCAAGGAGCGGACTCCGTCGAAGCGCTGCAGGCCCGTCGCGAGGTCCTCACGACTTCGGTCATGGAGCGGGGTGGCATGTGCAGGAGCAGGGGAGAGGGCGGCGTGGGGTGGGCGGCATCGGGGTAGGGGTGGGCTAGGATTCGGGAGGGAGCTAGAGGGCGGCGGCGGGCAGAGATCTAGGTCCGAGCGGCCGGGCGGGCGCGATTTGGATAGAGAAGAGCGGCGGCGCGGGCAGGTTGGGCGCCGCTTCGATTTGGTATCCGAGGAAGAGAAAGGTTTAGGGTTTACTCATGGTCCAAGCCAAAAGGAGCTGAATATAAGCGGACATGCGAGCCAGGTGGGGCGTATTTATTTTTGCCGTCAGATAGATTGACGGTATACGTGGTTTTAGCATCAGATAGTCGATGAGTACCCATAGCGTTAGACAGTGAATCCCTAAATAAGGATTTAGCGTCAGATAGTCTCTTAGTTATCTTTAGCGTCAGATCATCTATAGTTAAAAAAAAAGTTTTAGTGTCAGATGTCTGACGGTGATACGGTGTTGTGGTGTAGTGCCTCTTTCCAGCCAAAATTGTTTTGCCTAGCAGCTGTTTTGTAAGCTTCAAGCCAGTGCAAAAACATGTGTTTATTGAGTACTCCCCTCCAATTTCCTAAAAAATGTCATTTTGGACAGTAACATGGTCTCCAAAGCATAACTTACACTTCTTATTTTTATAAAAATATTTATTGAAATGTGATGTATGTATATTTTTATGAATGTATTTTTCAAGACAAATCTATTTATATAGTTTTCACGTTTTGAAACTCAACAATCTAAAAGTTATTCATGATTTATATTCTCAATGTTTGACCGAAGTCTTGTCCAAAATGATATTTTTTAGGAACCTGGAGGGAGTAGTTATTATCAAATAATTAGAACTGAGCCCTCAAACGGAATGGATTCGTTCACTACTGATCCAGAAACATCTAATGTTCACTCTTCATCAGATAGACAGCACTGGAGCACGTCATATGGAGGCCATGGCCTCAGGAGGGTTTCGGCAGCGAATCCAAGGAGTGAACACGATCATTCTAAAGGAATTAACGGGTGCCATTACCATGCTAGAAGTTGACCTATCAGAAACCATCGCCAGTGTCAAGGCTATGATTTATGAGAAGGTGGGCCTGCACCCAGAAAAACAGATATTGATTTTCAATAGACAGGGAACCTTCGATGTCTGTACCTTGGAAGAACACGGCATAGAAAATGGATCAATTATCCAACTTTTGGTATATCTTTCCGGAGGTGGAGGCCCTATCTCCGGAGGTGGGAGTAGCCCTGGCTTGATTGATATATATGTCAAGAAGCTCAATGGTGGAAGTTTCACGATCAGATTGAACCTCACGAGTCGCATCAGTGATGTCTGGACCAAGATCCATGAATTGGAGGGCACTCAGCAGACGCAACAGCACCTCGCCTTCAGAGGGCAGTCACTGGATGACGACAAAACCCTGGCTTATTACAACATCCAGGACAAGTCAACTCTCGATCTGTTCCGAGTCCCACATGGTGAGCACAGAGCTCCTCCTGAGGTAGCGTAGCAGACTATCACCATCTTTGCTTAGCTAGAATTTTAAAATTAAACACGAGGTTTCTCATATTGATTACAGGCCGCAGCTGACGCCTGTGTTGTGCGTGTCGATAAGCTCGAGGAGAGCAACCACGGCCACGACCAGCAGTCCTCAGGGTCCCAGTCCCAGGCTTTAATGGCCGATCGTCTTGAGGGCAGAGACGAGCAAATGGAGGCGAGCAGCGAGACGCAGGAGCCACCGAGCACGGTGGGTAAACAATTAATAAACATAACGACACATGGTCCAGTTTCGGTTGACGGCAAAAATGTCCTTATTTTCTTGTTTTCAACATGGCTAAACTTCATTTTTTTTGTTCCCCATTCTACATAGGTCGTCAACCTCAATGTGTCCCTGGCTGATCAGATCATCAAGCAGAAGCAGGAGCGGAAACGTTGGTCCAAATACTCTCTCAGTGCTACTGGCTTCGTGATTACTCTGTTGGCCACTTATCAGCTGGGTTCAGCATCAACATTATCCTCCATTGCAAACATGGTCTTCAAGATCTGTATTGGAGCCTCCATCATCACCAATGCCATGCTCTGGATAAAGAAGCCACTGAATATGGGTAGTGCCTTAGTCTACCTCTCATGCTTCCTCCTGCTAGTAATATCATACCTTCTGCTTGTCTTGTTCAACAAGTACTATGGCTACGCCATCCTCCCGGTGCCATTCCCAATCGTTGCTGCTCTCCTTCAACATAAATTGCTGTATCGACGGATGACGGGACGACAAAGGAGGACTAATAGCGAAGGTGATCAGAATGCTGATATTGGGGCTCCTGGTCAAGCTCACAACAACGATGAAGATTTTGACCGTATATATAAATTATCAGCTTATATTGTTAACTTTGGCGGCTTCATCACTGTGGCCTTCGGAAACTCTATGGTAGGGCCAGTCAGTGCAGTTGGATTCTTGTTCTTCTATACTGTGGCTCTTGGGCTTTATCTGATGATGGTAACGACGGTGAGGACTGAGGTTCTTACCACCCATACCAAGTACCTGGAAATCCTGCTGCAGGTCCTGCTAGCGATCACGCTTATCACTGCCTTGATCCATGGCGTTCGACGCTCAACTGTTTCAAGCCCTTAAACCAGATAACGTGCCTTCTACTGATTGCTCCTTTTCAGTTAAAAAGGCCAATTTGTGGCCTCAATCAAACACGGCATGTATCGATGTACCCTGCTCCATTATTTAAATTATTGTTATTCCTAACATGTACCTGATGTTTTCTTACAAGTATATGTATATACACGTGTTCTTAATATGCTAATTTCAACACCTTGTAGTAGGTAGTCCATACCGAATTGGGTAAGCACAAAACAAAGAATATCATGCAGCAGGCTGAACAAGATTTGGAATAGTAGTCTGATTTTGTAAGTTAGACATATTTCTTTTCTGTGATGGACAGAAATTTTGGCTTCATCCCCTTTCAAGAAAACGAATCAGTCACATCAAAGGGAGAAATATAGGACAGTACTTGGATACTATTTAGTACTTATTTCAGTCACAAAAAAGTGTCATTTCTGCCTTTCTGCTGTTACCGATACGAGTCAACCATTTTAAGCATCATCGCATATCGCTTTTTGTATGCAAAGTTTGGAATTTGGATATCTGGTAAGGCCAGCAGCGGCGACTAAAATTTCTAGTCAAATTTGTGTTGTGTGACTATGTCCATAACATAACAACTTGTATATGGCTGAAGGAAGCAACTAATACATATCCATCTTCCGTTAGCAATTTTTACTTATATATATGAATTGATGTGGATACATATAAGTCCAAACAAGACCTTATATTGTCAAAAAAAAAACCTCAACAAGTACCTGATAAGATTTTTAAACCAGAAAAAGATATATCTGAACCTGTTAAAATTCCAAAAAAAGGATCCTATAAATAGACTGGAGACATGGGAAACTCAAGTAGTATATTTAGCGCTCCTGAAAATATATCTATAAAAACTTTTATAAATTAGATTTAACTCTAGGGAAATGAGAAAATTTTTAAAACAGCAGAAATTAAACTTAGTTTTTTATATAATTTGGTCAAACAGAGTATTTAGATTTATCCACGAGAACGAGAATTGCGACGGAAGTAATTGTCCTGCTCCTGCCGTATCTCGATCAATTTTTCCGTCTGCAGTCCGCACCGCACCGGCGCGGCGGCGCCGATTACGAGTTCGACGGAATGAACGAGAACGACGAGGGAGCATCGCGTCGGCGCACTCCCGCTTCACCTGCTTTCCTCTCCGACTCAGCTGGAGGACAAGCCCGTGCAGACCTGCGCGCCCGCCCGCCCGCCGACAGGCGACAGCTGGCGCTTCGGTCTGTGGAACGTGGAATGGAGGTCCACCGTGTCCGCCCCGGCGTCCCGTCCTGCGTATCGGTAACACCAACGCCGACGGATGGAACATGGAAGAGCGTCCAACGGTGGAATGCTTGTTGCTTGGTTTAGGCGGAAACCATGGCAGTCTGGCAGAGCGGCCTGCGGTGTGTTCGACAGAATGCCTGTGGGCATGCATCCAGCAGCAAGGACCAAGAAGACGGGCGGCCGCTGCTAGCGGGGCGTCAGCGTCCTCCAGGAGGATCCTTTCCATCACCGTCGTGCACGAGGTTGTTTGTTTACTACTACTACTATCTTGCTAGACTTCCGTCCATGTTTTAACTTGCTGCCATCACATAATCATAGGGGAGGATGTAAACTACCGTTCTGATGAATATTTTTGTGATGTGCCTTTTGTATGGCTAAGGAAAAATGGGAGATGGGAATTCCTGTGCAAAGTGTAAGCCAACAGAAGGCGCACCACAATATGTTCAGTTGTTTCTCAATGCAAACTCAACCACATTTGCACATTCAAACTTAATATCTGGAGAATAATTAAGACATCGATGGGCATTTGTAACACATGGCTGCATCATAGTGAACTAGTCTGCATTCGATCGACTACTAGTGCTAGCAGGAGGAGTGCGTATTATCATGCCCCACCTTCTGATGTCCTGGTAAAGTTCCAAGCTTTAGTTTGGCAAGAATTTTCGATTTGCCTTCCTTTAATACTACTGACTAAACTTTTGTTTGGCAGGAGCCAGTAAGTCTTTGCTTTACCGTTCTTTACCACTATTGACTAGACTTTTTTTTTGTTTGGCAGGAAGCCACAAAAGCCAGGAAGTCTCGCCTTACCTTCCTTCATAGACTTGTTTAAATGCCTCTTCCTCATTCAAGTTATCGGACAGAAGTGAGTGCCACTGGAGCTACCAAAGGCACCAATTTTCTCTGCTATCTCGCTAAGCTGCACCACCTAGTCTTTCAGCTCTGCATCCTGATGTGAGAAGCTCTGTGATTTTAAGACTGTGAAACGCACTGCTGTGTTTGGAGTTATGGAGTAGGGAGAAAGAAGCTGATCCAAGCTAAAGAAGCTGATCCAAGCTCAAATTCAAGGTACTCCTTTGGTCCAGGACACTCTCTGATGAATAGTTCTGCATATCTTTCTCCCACTTTCTCCCTTGGTTTGCTCGGTAATAAAGCAAGTCGTGTTTTCCTCCCTTTTGATCTGAATCTTCTGAGTTAACCTGGTGGCCTCGTCTATTGTTATACTGTGATTGCTTTTTCTGTAGTATTTTGAAGCCTTTTGCTATGCTAATATTTATCTGACTTCTCACATATACCCCTTTATTTAGAAAGAGGAATGCTATACAACACCCATGTGTTTTATCGCTAAAAAACACACGAATTTTCTGTACCAATGACGTGCGGGTCCCACTCGTCATTCTCATCTTCCACCAACCCTCCGCCGCTCGCCGGCCGCCGCCGCACTGCCGCTCGAGAACTAACTTTTGTATTTGTTTTTCAATAGAAAAAAATTGTCAAATTGTAATATGTAATTTGTGAATCTGTGCTAGTAGGAACAAAAAAAAATTGTATTTGTTTTTCTATAGAAAAAAGTTTGTCTTTTGTAATATGTAATTTGTGATTTATCATTTGTGATTTGTGATTGTGGTAGATGGAGGCAGGAGGTAGAAGAAGAGGTGGGGGCTATTGGATCTTCATCCTACGGCTAAAAAAAAAATTCATGTGTTGGATTGCTAAAAAACACATGGGTGTTGAATAGTCAGGCTCAGAAACTTTAGAAATCGTACAGCTGCTAATTTTGGTTGGCAAGGAAATTTGATGGTGCCTTCGTTTTCACCTTCCTTGCAGTCTCCAAGAGTCGTTACATGTCCCATTGATGCTATTAATCCAGAGATACGATTTGCCACTGCCTCCTGCCTTACCCAACTCTTGCAACCTGAACCCCAAAGCTCCCTAGCTTTGACGACACAGGGCAACCCACTGACTTGTTCCGGACTGAGTGGGATAGGACAAGGTACCTGATCGGAGCTTTAATTCTAGGTACGGCTCTGATTCCTCCTAAACACATATTTTCTTCCCTTGTTAAATACTTATTACCCATCTTGAGTTCTTTTTTCTGGTTTCTTAGTGAGTGCCACAAAGTACTCAAGGCACAACACATATGTCATACTTCTCTTGCTCCTGCTCTGGCCTTCTTCAGATGTCATTTCATCCCTGCATCAATCATGTGACATGGATCAGTAATTCTGCATAATCTATAGGGTCCACCAAACAGAGCAATCACGAACGTCCAAACCATTACTTGAGTTCCCCATATAAGATATCACAGATGGTCCACAAAAATGTCATAGGACCCTTTTTTCTCCAACTCTGTCAGAATGTAAAAATGAATATAGCATCTTTACAGCTCAGGCTAATCCATAATTTTTCAGATCTTTTATCATCTATTATTTTATTACAGAGTTGAAAATTAATATCGCTACATTAGCATGTCCACCATATTAGTTTTGAGTTGCAAAAATTGATATAACCGTTGGCTTTGCAATTTCATCCACAGGGCTGTGTCATGCAATAGGGCCATTCAAACATGAGTGGAATGGAGGTTGCTTTAGCATCTGGACTGTCTGATGTTGTAGGAAACAAGCTAGGTTCACTGATATCAAGTGAGTTTACAGCCATAACTGGTGTTCAAAAGGATTTATCTGAGCTTCAGGGTGTACATGAAGAGATTACATGTTGGCTGTCTATGCTCCGTGACAGAGCAATAGAGAGTGACCCATCGCTTCGATGGGTGATGAAATTGAGAAATCTTCTTAATGACATCTATGATTTACTTGATGAAGTATATCTTAAAGATGAGAAACACAGGGTAGATAGAGATCATGACAAGCATGCTATGGTTACCTGCTTTTGTAGGGAACCAAAGTTGCTTCTGTTCCAATGGAAGGTGGCTCATAAAATCAAAGCAATCAAGGTGGAATTTGATGCAATTGTGAAGCAAAAAAGTGATGCCAATACTATACTACATAATTTACATTTGGATCAACCAATTGAAAGCAAAAACAAGGCAACTAGGGAGCCGTCCTTATTGAGTAATAATGAAGAGTCAAAAATACCATCAAGGGATCTTGTGAAGAGTGAAATCATATTAGAGCTTGTGGAATCTAAAAAAGGAGAAGCTGGTCATATAGTTTCTATTGTTGGGCTTGGTGGTTCTGGCAAAACTACGCTGGCCCAACACATCTGCCATGACGACAAGATAAAGGGGCACTTCAAAGATACAATATTCTGGATCCAAGTGTCACAAGAATTTTGCAGGGACAAACTTGTAGGCAAGCTTTTTGAAGCTATCATTGGGCAGAAGTCAGATCATCACCCTCAACAACACATGCTCCGTGTGATTTCAAACAAATTGAGCAGTAAAAAGTTTCTTCTTGTCTTGGATGATGCTTGGCATGAGGACAGGCATGACTGGGAAAATTTCTTGGTGCTCTTAGACAATGGTGCACCAGGAAGCAAGATTCTTCTAACTACCCGTAATCAAAGTGTTGCAAAAGCTGTGGAATCTAAGGCTATATTCAAATTGGCATTCTTACCAGTGGATGAGAGCTGGAGCTTCTTTCTAAAGAGTTGTGGTTGGATAGAGCAAGATTTAGGCTATGCTTTTATTCAAGTTGGAAAAGATATTGTGAAGAAATGTGGTGGGGTGCCACTAGCAATAAAAATTCTCGGATCTGTACTGTGTGAAAGAAGGGGAATAAATACATGGAGGGCCATAAGAGAGAGTAATTTATGGGATGAAGAGGATATAGAAGCTCGAGTGTTCGCATCCTTGAAACTAAGCTACATATATTTGAAAGATCATCTGAAGCAGTGCTTTACATTTTGCTCTATATTCCCCAAAGGTTGTAAAATCAACAAACACTACTTGATTGAACAATGGATGGCACATGGATTCATCAAGTTGAAGAAGGAAGAGCTAGCACAGGATATTGGAAATGAATACTTTGGTTCCCTTGTAAGGGCCTGTTTTCTTCAGGATCCAGTTGAAACATGGCCACAGAGAAGTGTAGAATGCAAGATGCATGACTTGATTCATGATCTTACTCAATATATTTTGCAGAATGAAGTGTTGACATCTCTACCAAAGAATATGACTACAGATTGTTCAAAAAATTGCAGATATTTATCTTTGCCCTATTTTACAAGGTCCGTGCTGTATATGTTTCTGGAGGAAACCCATCATTTGATAATCTTGGTAAAAGGAGTTTCTACACTCGCAGTGTTGTTCTAGACTATGCAGTTGATACTCCATTTCCATTATTCATATTGAAGTTAGAACATCTTGCATATCTTGAGATACATAATGTTAGTTGCACAAAACTTCCAGAAGCTATCTCAGGCTGTTGGAACTTGCAGTCACTACATCTTATTAGTTGCAAAGGTTTTGTCACATTACCCAAGTCTATTGGAAAACTTAAGAAGCTACGAACTCTAGAGTTTAATGGCATTACTGATCTTGAGACTTTGCCTCAGTCCATTGGTAACTGCCAAGACCTGCAGTCCTTGCAACTAAACTATTGTGCAAAGCTCAGAGAGGTACCAAGCTCTGTGGGCAAATTGGGAAACCTAAAGGTGCTTCATATAATTGGATGTTCATCTTTGCAACAACTATTGTTAGACTCCAATGGGGAGTTGAGAAACTTACAGACAATCAGCTTACAGGGTTGTGAGGATCTCCGAGATCTACCAAGCATATTTGCCTGTCATATCCTGCATACTCTTGACCTTTCTGAAACTAAAGTAGCTGTGCTACCCCAATGGGTTACTTCAATTGGTACTCTAGAGCATATAGACCTTCATAACTGCAAGGAGCTAGTGGAGTTGCCTAAAGGTATAACTAATTTAAAAAATCTTGAGGTTTTCAATCTAGTGGGTTGCAGCAAACTACAAGGCATGCCATCAGGGTTTGGACAACTGACTCGTTTAAGACATCTGGGCCGGTTTGCTGTTGGGTGCGGTGGAGATGATGCAAGGATCTCAGAGCTTCAGAATCTTGATATTGTAAGTGGTCATATGGAAATTACCAACCTTGAATATCTAAAGGATCCAAGTGAGGCAGAAAAGGCTAAGTTGAAGCAGAAGAAGATATGGAGCTTGGAGTTGGCCTGGTCTTCAAGTCAAACCCAAGAAGAGTCAGTACCAGATGTGGAACAAGATCAGGGTGTGCTTAATGCTCTTGAACCACCATCAGAAGATCTGGAACAAGATCAGGGTGTGCTTGATGCTCTTGAACCACCATCTGAAATTAAGTCCTTGAAAATCTGTGGTTACAGAGGCCCCATTTTGCCATGTTGGATGACAAAGCAAAATGATTCTTCTTGTTGTGCTGGTAAAATGATTAAGCAAACCAGCCTATGTCAGTTCCTTTCTCTAACAAACATGACACTAGAAGGATTACCAAACTTGAAGTATATACGGGGACTTTTGGTGTTCGGTTCACTGAAGTCCCTGAACCTGCACAGAATGGCTAATTTAGAGGAGCTGTGGACTACGACAAGTGGTTTTGAAATTCAGGGGGAAGAATTTGGAGCACAATGCTGTTTTCCTGTCCTGTCAGAGCTATGCATAACAGGCTGCCCAAAACTAAATGTGAAGCCCTACTTTCCACCTTCACTGGGGACGTTGTCTTTTGAAGACAGCAATGAGCAGCTGCTATCCCCAAGTAGTTACTCCCAGCGACGGCTTCCTCCATCTGCCGATGAATCCTCGTCATCCAGCAACATGCATTCCACAGCCCTTCGTTTCAAGGAACTCCGACTCACGGGATCATCATCTAGCTGGGAGTACCTGAAGCACTGCACTGATTTGGAGATCTTGCACATACAGTGCTGCAATGACATGAAAGAATTGCCTGAGATGCTTCGAAACCTAACATCCTTGCAGCAGTTGGAGATAATGGACTGCCAGGCCCTTGGCAAGCTGCCTGACTGGCTTGGGGAGCTGTGCTCTTTACGAAGGCTGAAGTTCTTTGTGACTCCATTAATCGAAGACCTCCCACAGTCGACAAAGCAACTTACATCTCTTGTCTCGCTGAGCATTTGTCGCTGGGACAATCTGAAGCAGCTGCCTGACGTGATTCAGCACCTCACATCACTTGAGCACCTCAATTTGGCAGCATGTGATGAACTGACTGTGCTGCCGGAGTGGATTGGACAACTCTCTGCACTTCAGCAGCTTTGGATCCAGCGTTGCCGTGCCCTTCAGTTCCTGCCCCAATCTATTAAACGCCTTACTGCTCTCCAGGATTTATACATTGTTGGCTCCCCTGGTTTTGCTAGGCGTTATGAGCAAGGAGTGGGGCCTGACTGGCACCTTGTCTCTCACATACCTAGTGTGAGGATATATGGCTAAGTGACCTGAGGGCTGGCGCCTTCTCTCCCAGGACACACCAACGTGGCAGCATCTAAACCCCTCGGTACATTCATCTCTCACTAATTTGCTAGTTCATCTTATTTCACTAGACGTTCTATTATATATAGGTCCATGTTACCATGTTTTATTTGTCGGTGGTGTATGTAGTCCTAGTGGTGTGGTAATGGCTTGCGATGTGCCTTCGAAACAGAGTTTCTGTCACAGTTTTGCATCCGAACACAGTTTTGCATTCCATTTCCAATGCTGTCACTACTTTTATTTCCTGCCTGATGGCAGAGCAAACTAGCACTCCTATTCCATAATTTTTTTAGCTAATGGAAAAATCTAGCTTCATCTTCTTTTAAGGAAGATGCATCGGTTACAGGGTTCAGCTTATCGGCTGAGCACAAATACAAAAAGGGACTGGTAGGATCGAGAATCGTGAAAATCAGTGACATTTGGGTTGAAATTTTCAAATCTTTATGAAATTATGACTAGAATTTAAAAAAAAATAAAATGGAACCAAAAGTACATTTATGTATATTTACCAGAGGTCATCAATAATGAAACTAAGTGAATACCCCGCGTGTTGCCGCGAAAATTGCTGATGATTTAGAATAAAATTTATAAGGGGAGATTAAAGGATAACATGGCACGCTGATGTGGACAACTAAATGCATGATGTGTTTTGATCATAATTTCAAATGCTAGTTGACTATAAATACATTTAATAGTGGGGTGATAAGGTGGATAGCTTGCATGTTGAGTGAAATAGCTAATGGGGTTTGGCTTTATAAGAATTTAAGATTGGCCGAAATTTAGAAAATAAAAATTTATGCATGCTTGTTCTGACAACAATAAATTTCAGTCTCATGATCTTTATTAGGTACAATAATATTTCACTTAAGTTGTTGTACATGGTAATGTTAGTATATATTATGTCTGTTTCAAAGCCTTAAACATGTGCTTGTACAGATCTCACAAGAAGTAAGATGGATTGTGCATTTGTGCTGCCAGTTGATCTGAAGTTTCACGATGCCCATGCTGCTAGTCTATCGACGGTCTAAAAGAGAATCTGAAAAATAAAAAGCCAATGTCAAAGAATTTGCAGTTGGGACGTATACTGACTGTGCTGAGTAACATGTAACTTGGTCCTTCATCAATTTGATGCACGGAGATAATAGCTTGGATGGTGATAACTTGAATCCATTGGTCTCTTGCAAGTCCACGCTGAACTGATCTTTTCTTCCTTCTGCTCAAGGTGTACAAAGCAGGCATGGCGGCACCACGCCCTCTGGGTACCATCGTAATTCATGCCATACAGCTAATGATGAGACTGTAGCAAATTTTAATAGCACACACCTTAGTGAGGATACTCTTATCTTGTGGGTGCCTGCCTAAACATATGCAACAAGGATATATATGGCCGAAATTTAGACTTACAGATAGTCATTGTTTTAAAATTTTTAGGGAGTACGTTTGCACCCCCTATTTTCATTGTAGCTTCATCACTGCATACAGCCCTGATCTGTGATGTGTGTGAAACAATGCCTCCCTCTGTCTCCAACAGGGAATAGGGACTGTTCTATTCTAGCTGCCTTCAATAAATTGAATGGACCGTGAACATTCAAAAGTTTGGAGACCTTACGCTATCAAGAGTGGGTACGTTAAATGCGTACTAGAGGATGGAAATAGCGGACTAAACTGCCGCACCACGGTCCACAATCCGATCTTGTACGCGAGCGCATCTGCTACGAATAGGGATCCAACGGACGCCCTCCAGGATGCATGGGCCCTGTGCATGGCAGCAATTACGCAGAGGCAGAGGCATGTGTGGAGAGAGAGGGGAGAGAGAGTGCATGTAGCATTGTAGCTGCAGGTCCCATGGTTTCAAGTAACAAAAAATGTTATAAGTCACGAAATAAAAATCTAAATTAAATTCTGATTGTACTATTAAATTTGTTTCAATAAATTCATCAAAACAAGATGTCATATTGATATATTTAGATAAATTGATAAGTGGGCCTCACAAATGGATAGAAGATGATATAGAGGATGAGTGAGTGTGGAAGAATTGAACATAGAAAAAGAATTTTGATCACCAAACCTTTTAGAAAATGAATTTAAAGTACCACGAAAGTGATGGACAGGCTCTTAGTAATCATAATTTTTTAATTACTTGTTTTAAGGTGAAATAAGTTCAAATAGGCTTCACCCCGCTAATGGTTTGGATTGAAATGGATTTTGTGGGTTGGGTTCTCATATGGCTACATTTTTAATGGGTTTGAATGGATTGATTTACTTAGTGGGTGGGCTGGGTTGGGTTTAACAAAAAATTAGGTTGCATGGATTGAGATTTTGGTTCTTCTTTTAAAGTGTGAACGCGAGCTTTTATTTCTAAGGTCTAACTTCGATGTGGAGCCCATATACAAATTTTAATGTTCTAACCGGCACAGATTATTTTCATGACATTTTGGAACGTATTAAAAAATTTCAAACAATTTTGATAAATTTTTAAAGTGTGAACGCAAGCTTTTTATTTCTAGTGTTCGGCTTTGATGTGAGGTCAACGTGCAAATTTTGATGTGCTAACCGGCATAGATTATTTTCATGATATTTTGAAACGTATTTAAAAATTTCAGCTAATTTTGATAAAATTTTAAAGTGTGAATGCGAGCTTTTATTTCTATGTTCGGCTTCGATGTTGAACCCACATGCAAATCTTTATGTGTTAACTGGCACGATAATCTTCATGATATTTTGAAATATATTTGAAATTTTTAGTCAAAGGTGTGAATGTGAGCTTTTTATTTCTACGGCCCGACTTTTGATATGGGGTTCACATGGAAATTTTAAGGTGCTAATCGGCGCAGATTATCTTCAAGACATTTTGAAACGTATTTAAAAATTTCAACCAATTTCGATAAAATTTTAAGATGTGAACGTGAACTTTTATTTCTAGGGTTTGGCTTTGGAGCCCATATACAAATCTTGATGGGCTAATTGACACATATTATCTTCGTGACATTTTGAAATGTATTTAAAAATTTCAATTAATTTCAAAAAAATTAAGGTGTAAACGCGAGCCATTATTTCTATGGCTTGGCTTCGATGTAGGACTTATGAATTTTTTAACAAACTCACGAGTTTAGTTAGTTTATGCATTGAAGTGAGTTGAGTTGACTATAAAAATTTAGAATGGGGGTGAATTGAAAAAAAAAAAGATAATTTATTATGGATTGGATTAGTAAGGGGTGGATTCTAACCCATTTAGCAGGGTGAAATAGGCTCACTCAATAGTGTTTATAGTAAGGGAACATATCTAGTGGAAACTAACTTTCCGTAAAAACCCGTGCAAGCCACGGTAAAAAATTCGTCTAAATTCACCAAAAATTTATACATGTAGATTATATGATGAATTGATGATACACAACTTTGCAAAATATCTTGTCAAAACTCGACTATGTTTGTGAGATATAAAAATAATAAATTTTAAGTCAGAAAGGTGTCTGGATTCGGTAAAAATTTGCAAACCTTAGCGATCTGAGCCAGCGCTTCCTATTAGACAGATCCGCAATCCTCTGTTCCTGGCTTTCCTTAAGCATCTCTCCCTGCTGCCGCTGGGCGCTGGCAGTGGCAGCACCGGCGCCTGCTACCTGTTCGACGGAGTGCTGAAGAAGGACGGTGGAGCATCTCATCCCACCGGCGCACTCCCACAGCACGTGCTTTCCTCTCTGACTCTGCTAGAGGACGAGGCCGTGTCGACCTGCGCGCCCGCTCGCCGGCAGCTAGCGCGGCCTAGGGAATGCGAAATGGAGGTCCACCGTCCTCGCCCTCCTGCGCTTCAGTCTTCACCAATGCCGACGGATGGAACACGGAAGAGTGTCCAACAGGCAACGGCGGACTGCTTGCTGCTTGGTTTACGGAGAAAACCCAAACTGTGGCGCAGGCACGCATCGGCCTGCGGTGTGTTCGACAGAATGCCTCAGCAAGAAGACGGCCGCTGCTGCCGCCAAGCAAAAGGGAAGAGGGAGATGGGAAATCCCCATGCAAGTGTAAGCAAAGAAAAGGCACGGCACAAGATATTCCGTTGTTTTTCGAGTGCAAACTAGTGCACATTTGCAGACATCCAAATTACAAATCCGGAGAATAATCAAGAGATGGATGGACAAATCTACAGACATTTGTAACATGGACGCGTCATTAGTCCACTACTTTGCTTTCTATCGACAACAACTACTACCAAGGCGAGTGCTTTAGCCTTTAGTAGTGGAGGTGTGCTGGTCATGCCCCACCATTCTGATGCCCGGGTACGGTTTCAAGCTTTCGTTTGGCAGGATGTTTCGCTTTGCATTTCTTTATCGTTATTGACTTGACTTTTGCTGGGCAGGGATGTTTTGCTTTGCCCTCCTTTACTACTATTGACTAGACTTGGTTTTGGCAAGGAAGTTTCGCTTTGTTCACAGACTTATTGAAATGCCTTTTCCTCACTAAAGTTATAGGACACAGTCACACAAACTGGCTTCACTTCACTAACACTGGATGACTGGAGGTCTGGGGCTACCAAAGGCACCATTTTTCTCTCTGCTGTCTCACTAAGCTGCATCACCTACCTTCTGCGGCTCTGCATCCTGCTTCCTGATTCGTGAACCCAGAAGTTCTGTGATTTTTAGACCGTGAAATGCAGTGCCATGTCTCCAGTTATGGAGTAGGAGAAAGAATCTATCCGAGCTGAAATTCAAGGTAACTTTGATCCTGCACAATGTCTGATGAATAGTTCTGCACATCATTCTCACGTGGTTTGTTCACTAACCAAGTCGATTTTTCCCCTTTTTGAATCTTCTCAGTGAATGCTGTACATATCAAACATCTGATTGCTGTTACTCGGATTTTCTGGAGCCTTTGGTATGCTGATCTTTGACTGTATCCTCAGATATATCTGGTGGTTCATAATGATGTTACACATATATCACTGAATTTTCTCGAACACGCAAACAGTTATTTCCTAACTTCATATTCTCTTGTTGACAGTTAATGTTTGCACATTAACAGAAGCAGTGTCACAAGAGCTTGTAAAACTGAGTATGACTATTGGTTGCCATTTCATCCACAGGGACTTCACAAGAGGAGAGTTTATGAAATATGACTGGGCTAGAGGCTTCCTTAGCATCTGGACTGTTGAAACTCGCAGGCAGCAAGTTAGCTCGACTGATTGCCAGTGAATTTGCCTCCATAATGGGTGTAACAAAAGACCTCACTGAGCTCCATGATATGCTTGCAGAGATTACAAGCTGGCTGTTCACAGTTCGTGACAGAATAGCGAGTGAGCCATCCTGTGGATGGATTTTAAAATTGAAAAATGTTGCTTATGATATTGATGATTTACTAAATGAAGTCTTGATAGAGGCTGAGAAGCACAAGATGGGCATCAATTGCGATAAGTGTTCTGCTGATTATTTCTGTGCAAATCCAAAGTCATTTCTATTCCGATGGAAGATGGCCCATAAGATCAAGGAAATTAACCAGAGATTCTCTAAGATTGTAAAGCAAAGGAGCGATGTCAGCACAATACTGAACAACTTGCCTTCTTGTCAGCATGTTCCGAGTGGAAAGATGACAAAAGGAGAGTTGTCCTTGTTGGGCAATGTTGAACAATCAAAAATACCCATAAGGAGTCTAGAGAAAGATGGCATCATATCAAAGCTTATAGAATCTAATGAAGGAGAGAATGGCTGTATAATTTCTATTGTTGGGTTAGGTGGGTCTGGTAAAACTACGTTGGCTAAATACATCTGCCATGATGACAAGATAAAGCAGCACTTCAAATCTACAATATTTTGGGTTCATGTGTCTGAAGAGTTTGACGTTGAAAAGCTTATCAGCAAGCTTTTTGAATCTATCTTTAAGCAAAAATCAGATCTCCAAGCCCAACAGCACATGGTTGATGCAATTTCAAGCAAATTGAGAGGCAAGAAATTTCTTCTTGTCCTGGATGATGCTTGGCATGATGATCTGCTTGACTGGGAACAATTCATGGTTCATGTGAACTGTGGAGCACCTGGAAGCAAGATTCTGCTAACTACTCGTGATCAAAAGGTTGCAGAAGCAGCAAAATCTAGGAATATATTCAACCTGGCGTTCTTGTCGGAGGTTGAGAGTTGGACCTTGTTTTTAGAGAGTTCAGGGTTGGTGGAGGATGATTTACAGTCTGAGTTTATACAGGTTGGAAAAGAAGTTGTGAATAAATGTGGTGGGGTGCCGCTAGCAATCAGAACTCTAGGTGGTGTCCTCTATGACAAGAGGGAAATAAACACTTGGAAAGCCATAAGAGAAAGTAACTTATGGAATGTTGATAGTATAAAAGACAGAGTGTTTGCATCATTGAAATTGAGCTATTTTCACTTGCCAGATCATCTGAAGCAGTGCTTTACACTTTGCTCTATATTTCCGAAAGGCTATGAAATCACAAAAGACCACTTGATTTCCCAATGGATAGCCCATAGATTCATTAGTCCAATGAATGAAGAGCTACCAGAAGATATTGGAAGTGCTTACATTGAATCTCTCATGAAACTCTGCTTTCTTCAAGCTGCAACCATAAATATCTTTAGTGGTCAATTAGTATACAAGATGCACGACCTGATTCATGATCTCACTCAACAAATTTTACAGTATGAAATGGTGACATCTCTACAGAAGAATATGACACCAAATTGTATTCTCAGATGCCGATATTTATCTTTGACTTCAACTACCGAGAAGGTATCTAGTAACCTATTTGACAAGGCCCTTGCTCTCTATGTCTCTGGTGGTAACATATCTTTTGAAAAGCCAATGAAGAAGTATCGCAACATCTGTAGTGTTGTTCTGGACTATACAAATGATATGCCATTCCCACTATTCATACTAAAGTTTGAATTTCTTGGTTACCTAAGGATATGTAATGTTAATTGCACAGAATTTCCAGAAGCTATCTCAAGCTGTTGGAACTTGCAGGCACTTCATATTATACAGTGCAAAGGCTTTTCAATGTTACCAGAGTCTATTGGCAAGCTTAAGAAGCTGAGAATTCTAGAGCTTTTGATGGTTACTGACATTAGGAGTCTACCTCGATCTATTGGTGATTGTCAAGATCTGCGATCTTTGCAGCTATATTCCTGTAACAAACTCATTGAAATACCCAGTTCCCTAGGTAAGATTGAAAAGTTAAGTGTGCTTGGTATTGTCAATTGTGTATGTTTGATCAACCAGCTGCAAAACTTTACTTGGGAGCCTAGGAACCTGGATAAAATTAATTTATCTGGTTGTCATAACCTCAGAGGTCTTCCAAATGCCTTGGCTTGTCATACATTGCGCACTATGGATCTTTCTCGAACTAACATCACCTTACTTCCTCAGTGGATCACATTAATTAGTACTCTGGAATGCATAAAGCTTGAATACTGCATGAAGTTAGTGGAGTTGCCCAAAGGCATAACAAACTTAAGAAGGCTCGAAGTATTGTACTTAAATGGTTGCTCAAAACTTCGTTGCATGCCATCAGGGTTTGGTCAGCTGACTCGTTTGAGATGGCTTGGCCTGTTTGCTGTGGGATGTGGTGGAGATGATGCAAGAATATCAGAGCTTGAAAATCTTGATATGATTAGTGGTTGGCTGAGAATTTGTAACCTCAAATATCTAAAGGATTTAGGTGATGCCAAGAAAGCTTGCTTGAAGAAGAAGAATAACATACATTCACTTACATTGAATTGGTCTAGATATGAAACGGAAGAAGAGTTAGTGTCAAATAATACTGAAGAACACCTGAGGGTGCTTGACTGTCTTGAACCACCATCAGGAATTGAGTTCTTACAAATTATTGGTTATCTGGGTCCCCATTTGCCATGTTGGATGAGGAAGCAATGTGATTCTCCTTGTTTGGAATCCATTATGCCAAATCAAATCAGCTCATCAAAATTCCTTTGGCTAACCGAACTATCACTCAAACTGTTGCCGAACTTGAAGTGTCTGCAAGGACTTGTGGAGTTGCCAATGTTGAAGAACTTATCATTGACCGGAATGCCTAATTTGGAAGAGTTGTGGATTACCAACGGATTGGAATTTGGTGAGGAACAGCGGGGAGTGCAGTACTGTTTCCCTGTGCTGACCAATCTACATATAAAGCGCTGCCCAAAAGTGTATGTCAAGCCCTGTTTGCCGCCATGCTTGGCGAAGTTGACATTTGAAGAAAGCAATGAACAGCTGCTGTCCCCAGGCAGTTTGCTCTCCTGTCTGCCTACAATTCCGGTCTCATCCTCCTGCAGCATCATTGTGACTGTTCCTATTCTCAAGGAGCTGAGGCTACACGGAGTGACGGGCTCAGCATCGGTTTGGGAAGTTTTACAGCACTTCACCTCGCTCGAGCTGCTGCACATCGTGCGATGTTCCACTCTTTGCATGCTTCCTGAGGGGATCTGTCGGTGTTTAGCCACCGATAGCCTGCCACGGGTTCCCGTAGCAGTTGATTCGGATCTTCGGCGAATAACTAGAACTCGGCGGTTTCACGCGAGAGGCACACGGTTTATCCTGGTTCGAGCCCTCGTCGTCGAGTAAAAGCTCTACTCCAGTCGGCCTTTGCCTTTTGCGTTGGATTGATGTGTGATTGTGTGTTGTTCGTCTGTTACAAAAGAGGGTGTTTTGGCTCCTTTTTATAAGAGGGAAGGAGCCAGAGCTATGGTTTCTAATCCTAGTCGGACTTATAGGAAGTGTTCTGCTCCTATTACAGAGGTTACTTACTATCCGTCTAACTAGGATGATCCGTATTCTACTCGGATCCGTCCTTTTTGCTCTTGTCCTGACGGGAGCCGTGCTGGTGAGTAGTCGTCTATGCCCCATATCGACAAGCCCCCGAGCATTTCGAAGTAGAACTCGGGGAGCGTCTTGCTTCTGGAGTGATGCTTCGAAGTGGTCTAGCTGAAAAAATCTTCCCTTTTTGTGCGCCGTAGGTGCACTCATTGAGTGTAGCCCCCGAGCCTCTTGCTACTTATTTATAAGTAGCTGGAGGGTCTTCGAGAAAAAAGAAAAAGTTGAGGGTATATACCATGTAGCCCCCGAGCCTTCGTCTGAGTTGTTTTGGTTAGAAAAGAAGTCGGGCGATGGCTTTTTATTTTCTTCAATCGTAGCCTTCCGACTTTTCCTAAGTTCTTTCTTGCAGGTAAACATTAGCTGCAGCCCCCGAGCTTTTCCGAGTTCTTTCTTGCAGGTTAACATCAGCTGCAGCCCCCGAGCTTTTTCCGAGTTCTTTTGTGTAGGAAACGGACAATGGCTCGTGACTTTGCTTTTACTGTGCTTTATGTCTGCTTTTATGGTTGGGTGTTTGGCAGCTGGTGGTGTAAAGGCTTTTACTGTTCTGGAATATGCCTGGAATATGCTCCTTTACTGCTTTCTTTACTGCCCTCTTTTATTGTCCTTGTCAGTGCTTCTTTGTCTTGGTGAACTTGGTCTATGTACGCCGATCTGATCCTATAAATTGGACCTCCCTCTCGGTTGCTTTTAGTGTCTTGTAGTGTGCTTCTTTCTATTTTTGTAAAGATGATAGTTTGTGAGGTGGAACAGCCCCCGGGCTTCTTTCTTGTTCTTTCAAAGATGGTCCATTTAGTGGGTAGAAGAATTTTTGAGATAGGGATTAGAGGCAGACTATTCCCGAGTAGCATTGTGATTGGAGGCTCGTTCTGGTAGGTAGAAGAAGTCTTGAGATGTGCCTTATGCTGGGTCATTTTGCACTCTTAGTTCTTCTTTTCCACTCTGCCAGACATATGCTCTGCGTGGGAAGGTTGCCGATCCGCACTGTCCTCTAGCTGTGCGGTGCAAAGCAGCGACCGGCCAACGCAGAGCTGGAGCCCTCTTGTTCACATGGGGTCCGATTCAACTTGTGGCTGGAGAGGCCTGATGTGATGCTTGAGAAGTCAGTGCTACTTTTGGCGATCTTAGATGCACTGTGTTGGTGTATCTAGGTTGCTTTGGATCTGCTCGGCCCGGACTGTCTCAGAGGTAGTCTGGGTCGGCAATGGCTATCACCTTGGTTGTCTGGGGGTTCTGCGTAATTGTTTTCTATGGCAGAATTCCACTAGGTTCCTTGTAGCTGTTGCTTTGGTTTTCTTCTGAATTCGATGGATTTTGTAAGACTTGTATCCTGTAAGACTTGGATCCTTATAGTATGTAAGACTTGTATCCTTATATCCTGCAAGTTGTGTTGAAGAAAATATATGTTCTTGAAATGATCCGAATTGTTTTATCTTGAGTTGCTGATTGTCTGCCTTCGTGCCAACTTGTTTTGATTGATATGAAGACTGTTTGTCTTTGAGTGGACTTGTTTTGGCTGAGATGCTAACTGTCTTTCCTTTGTGTGGACTTGTTCTTGGACGTCTTACTTCGTGCCGACTTGTTATGGAAATTTCGACGGAGTTACCTTTTCTTGTAACGGTATTATATTTTACCGTTGGTGGGTAACGGGATTAGGACCGTTATCCCGAGATTTGGGAGTTT
>JADLZL010001978.1:0-69599 GCA_015844335.1 Chrysopogon serrulatus
AAAACCCACTTTTCTCTCTTTTTTTCTAAAATTGTTGTCGCATCATCAAAAACACTTATGGTGGTGGATTATTGATGATGTAAATAAAACAATGATGAAACTCCGGGCCATCGAGAGTTTTCTTGGGCAAAAAGTTTTGCCATGTACTTTTTTCTATTTCTTTTGCCATTCGATTCAAACATGTGGGCAAAATTTACGACAAATGAGCAAAATATTTGTTGTTTCTATTTTTGCTCTCTACAAGTGTCAAAACCTGCTCAAGACTATCGCTAGACGTGCACTGCCACTCACCAACCTACGGACGGACCTACCCATCCACCTGCATGCCCTCATTAATTAGGGGGTAAATCAGCCATTGTAGATCCATGAGCTAAACACCAAAACAGAGAAAAAGTTTAGGGTCAATTTTTTAGCCCAAAAGTTTTGCTCTAAGCAAATGGAAACACTCAGACCCCTTGTATAGCGTGACCACACATACGTACACACATAGGGGATCAGTAGACGCAAAGGCAAGAAAAACAAAGCGCTGTTCCATCGATTTGTGGGGAAGCAAGCACAACACAACACAGCACAACAAAACGCGCATGATGATGTGCTTGGAAACGAACGAATGAACTGGGAAGCGATTGCATCGTGTCATGGCCCATGCCTGCCGCTTGTGTGCATGCATGCGTGTCGATCCTCTCTGCTTGTGAGAGTAGCAGCATGGCCAAACTGTAGGCATACAACACCGTACCAGACAAGTAGGCAAGTAGCAAACCAGCTTGTAAGTGCGTGGGCTGCTCGCTAGTGCTACACTAGAGACGATCGCTTTCGCGAGACGCGTAGGCGTGCAGTTTTGTAAAAGGATCGATCATCGATCGGATATATATCGATCACGTATATACGTAGGTTTCTTGCATTGCTTTGTGCAGTTTTGTAGTGTGATGCATCGTCTTTCTCCTCGCACACATCTATCATATCATCGATGATATCACAGCTTTCTGTTTTGGCGGTGGTTCCGTCCATTTTTACGCGATCAGATCATCAAGCGTGATCGACGCAACAGCACGCATGCGCGCATCATGCACATCCATTCATCGTATAGTTTGAGTTTCTCTTTATATATAAACAATGCAGAAGGGGTGCCACTCCCTTCATTCTAAATTATAAAATGTTTTATTTTTACTACTAAGTAAAGTACATAGCAAATGTTTTAGGAAAACCAGAACATTTTATAGTTTGGAACAGAGAGAGTAGTTTAGAAGCATATATATAGAGTACTTCGTTTATTTTTCAATGATGAAGGAGGAAGTAGTTATTTATTTGAAAGATTTAGGGATTTTTTATGTTATTTTTAGTAATAATAGAGGAGCCTAATATTAATATTATATGCAATTTAGAGGGTTACCGTAGATTATTTTTCCAATAGAACATTTGTGTAATTTAAGGCCTATTTGGCGGAGCTGACCAAGCTAATCTGAATCTAGCAGAGCTTTACCAAACTGTTTTTAGAGAGAAGTGATTCTCTATTGGTTCTGTGAATTGTTTCTCTAAAATGAACTAAGAGACTAAAAGCTAAAAAATTATATGAAGTAATTCTCCACCGTGATGTTGATGGTTTAGCTAAAGAATGAAATAGAAAAATCACTTCTCTTAGAGAATCAGATTCAATAAAGAATAGAATAAGATAAAGCTCTACCATGAATTATTTCAAGCAAGCATTTTTTTTTAATAATGACGAAGACAATATACATGCCCTTGTGGGGATTAGTAGAATAGAATAGATGTCAGTAATGATTAGAGTCCGGATGTTTTTTTTTTTTAATTTTATGTGAATTTATGGATCTTTAAGAAGAGCTGGAATTACATAAAGACCCTCAGTGTATTATCAAAATACATGACGAAGGGCCTTCAAGTGCATCTAATACTTATCCCCACAAGAGCAGTTATAGATCATAAACTTGTTACTCATATATAATCCACGGTCTACCAATTAATCCACGCTCAACCTCTAATAACTCACATCAGACAGACCAAATTAGTTGTTACGCGCAACCACACATATATAAAAGAAATGTTTATATTGACTACATGTTCACTGCATAAACACTGCTAGGATCGGATGCTCAAATTACCTTTTCTTCTTCTGCTCAAATTATCTATAGTACGAACCTTATTTTGAAGAACCATAAAAACAAATGTAATCTAGGGAGAATTTTCAAACTCCAAACAACAGGACTTTATATGAACTGAGAAAATGCCTCTAAAGTTCACTATTTTTTTTTGTAAGGACTGAGAAGAGTGTAAAACTACCAACTAGAGAATCGTCCTCAGGCCTAGTAAAACAAATTGTAAAAGCTAATTTCACCACTTCTAGCTGTTGAGTGCTTGACTGGTGCAAATGCAAGTTCGATGGCATCTATATAACACAGCTAGCCTAGGCATCTCGTGGGCCACATCAAATGATAAATAAATAATAAAAAGTTCAGGTAATTTATAATGATTAGTTTCTAATCACTACATTTGTTCTTAGTATTATATAACTGGATTTCGTGTGGCTAGCATCACTTATTTACTACTAGTTGTTGAGTGCTTGACTAAGTCTGATGGTGACACGTATGTACACGTACAGCATCTCGTGCGCCACGTCCTCAAATAATGATCAATTAGCCAGATGATGAGGTATATATTTTTTTCTCCCTAATTGCTCTATTGTTATTAAAATGATCTTATCTTAGTAATTTATTAAGTAGCCTGATTAGTTATTTGTGCGAATACTACTTCTTGATGGTGGCGTGGCCGTGATCGATCAAAACCTGTGCTATATAATATCAAGGAACCGTGATGGAAACTTTTTTTTACTCTGCCGTGCTAGCTTATGTTAACTCGGTCACTCCAAATTCCATTCCGCTGAGCGTTTAAATTTTTTAAATATCTCGCTTTGTGCGTTTAAAGTCGTTCCAGAATGGCGACCTTCGTCCATTCCAGTTTTTCCGTGATTAAAGTACGCCTACAGAAATAAAATCCAAAACCAAATCTTTTGTTTGTTTGAACCAAAAAAAAATGCAATTGATGACGGATGCGGATAACGACGCTGACAGCCGCGGGTCCCACATGTCGGTGGGCGCGCAGCCAACCGCCGCCGGACGAAGCCAACCCCGGCAAGGCAAGCAACTGCTGTGGCCGCGCCCGACCCTGACGTCCGCCGTCTCCGGCACCGGATAGGTCTCCTCCCTCAGTCCCTCTCCCTCCCCCCACCCCCTCGCGTGGCTGGCTTCCGTAGTCCGTAGCTAGGCACGCTTCCCTTCAAAGCCACTGCTTCGCTTTCTTCCTCTACTTAAGCGCAGGGGAGGGGACCCCGGGCCGGGCACTCGCATCCGGTAGCTCGCTCGATCACTTCTTCCTTTGGGATTTGGATGCATGGTGAGACACTCCACGACGACACACTCCAATTTTGCTTCGGAATGTTTTGTCTTCAGTCAGTCAGTTGCCGATTTGGGTGGAGTTTGGGTTGGTGGTGGTTTATTGCCTGGTAGGTGCAGGCGAGTGGTTCGATGGAATGCCCAACAGGGCCGGCCTCCGTTTCTTTCTTTTGCTAAACAACAAGAAGCACCCTGCTTTAAGTCAAACACAGTCCCATGTGCTTCTGTCTGATGGGATCATCTCAAAAGGCCTTCTTTGCCTATTTGTAATGCTTTGCCAAATCAATTATAAGCACCACTACTCTGTGTTTGCCTTTTTTTTTTTTTTTTGATACGAACTGGGTTTCCCTTTTGATTGTTCTGAACTGATGTCTCTCCAGTTCTCTCTGAAATGGAGATGCCATGCTGTAGTAGCTTCTGTTTCCATCTAACTCAACTGACCTGCCAATTATACTCTCTTTTCGATTTCTCCAACAGACACACTCATTGCATTAGCGCTCACCACAAGTGGAAGCCTATGGATCTCAAGCAAGCCTCCTCTACTGCAATCTTCTGCCTTCTGCTTCTATTCTGCGTGGGCTGCAGATGTCGGCCTTTGGAAATAGAGGCCACCCAGACAGCAACCCTCAAGGTTGATGCCTCGCCGCAGCTTGCCCGGAAGATCCCCGAGACACTGTTTGGGATATTCTTTGAGGTGAGGAAGTAGTTCGTGGGCAGATGCTAGTTCCTTGGCTTCTCATGTTTGACCACATATAATCAGAACGAATAATCCTGATATACTACATGACCCACTGTAGGAGATCAACCATGCAGGAGCTGGTGGCATATGGGCAGAGCTTGTCAGTAACAGAGGTACCTCGGCTATTCTTGATTTTTCTGTGCCTTTTGAATTGGCACTAGATGCACTTATTTTGAAAGCTGCTGCCGATGTTGATGTTCAAGGTTTTGGAGCTGGAATTTTACTTCAGGTTTCGAAGCTGGAGGCCCTCATACTCCATCAAACATTGACCCGTGGTCCATCATTGGAGATGACTCCTCCATATTCGTGGCAACTGATCGTACATCATGTTTCGATCGAAACATTGTTGCTCTGAGGATGGAGGTCCTCTGTAATGACTGTCCAGCTGGTGGTGTTGGTGTCTACAACCCGGGGTTTTGGGGCATGGTATGATTTCATCATGTATTTCTTATTCATAAATTATTAGAAATGGATAGTTTCATGAAGAAGTATTTTGTTAGTATAAAAAATTTGGTTATTTAATTAACTAGGATGCTCATTTTCAAAAACAGTGACAGTAGCAATCGGAGTAGCATTTGGAATTACACGCATTAGAGCTCCATGCTTTTTTTTTATATCATTCTGGTAGTTTTTACCTTTCATGTTCTGATGTTACACAGATATTCAATACATGTTCTGTTTTCCTACCTTTTCTACTTTTTTATTTTCTATAATGTTACTATTTCAACTTACAGAACATAGAAGATGGGAAGGCTTACAATCTCGTTATGTATGTTAAGTCTCCGGAAACAACAGAATTAACAGTTTCATTAACAAGCTCTGATGGGTTGCAAAACTTGGCTTCAGCTACGATAACGTTAGTGTTTTTTCTCACAATGTTTGGAAAGGAGGAGAATATTTCCTTATTCACAATAGCTGAAAGGATTGCACTGCTGCAGAGTTTCTGGCACATCAAATTGGACAAAAGTAGAGCAGAAGCTGGTTGCTAAAGGAACCTATAGAACCTCAAGGCTTCAAATAACAACTAACAAAAGGAGTTGTATGGCTTGATCAAGTATCACTCATGCCTGAAGACACATACAAGGTATGTTATATTATTTTATTAGTCTTCATAGTTAAGGCATGGAAAAAAATATGAATAATAAATAAAGATTAATACTGAACCTCTGAGTACAAAGCACTGGTTAATAAGTCCTGCATGGTGACAGTAGGTGGAGGATCTACTTTTCAGCAATCCTTAATTTCTACTCCTCTGTCCCAAATTATAAGACGTTTTAGGATTCATAGCCTTTACTATGTCTGACATATTATATATCTAAGTGCATAATATAAGTTATGAATCTAGAAAAGCCAAAACGTCTTATAATTTGGAATGGAGGGAGTACATTCCACTTGCAATTAATAGTGGAATATTGGATGGCTAAGATCATGTGTGAGTGTGCTTCATGGTACCCACTTGACTGCAAAATTGCTATTATGGTCTCCACTAGTGCACTCTACCATGCTGCAAACCAATAAACTACTGGGCAATTATAATCCGGAACAACAATAGTATGACACCCAGTTTTACGTAACTACCAATTAAATGTTTCTGATGGATACCCTATGTGGATGAATTTGTATGTTAGTCATCTATTTAGTGTACCGACTGTATTAGATTCATTTATCTTGCTAAAAACCTAGAAACAGAAACGATCTCTTTCTAGTTTATGGTAATTCACACTGTGCAAAAGTTTATCTGAGTATTTACAGCTGGTTCTCTCTGCACGCACAGGGACATGGTTTCCGCACAGAACTTATATCCATGCTTTTGGATTTAAAACCACGATTCTTGAGATTTCCTGGTATGCACTGTGTTTTCACATTTAAATCAGGTTCTTCATGTTTGGACATATATATTATATATATTCATAGATGTTTCAGATATTTGATAGATTCATGCAACTATTGTAGGAGGTTGTTTTGTAGAAGGTGACTGGCTAAGAAATGCGTTCAGATGGAGAGAATCTATCGGTCCATGGGAAGAGAGGCCTGGACACTTTGGGGATGTTTGGCATTACTGGACTGATGATGGGCTTGGATATTATGAGTTTCTTCAGGTACCAGTTTACACTGCTTCGATTTAACTTTTTTCTGTCCTATCATCAACCCCTAACTATTTACATTGAAATCTACATCAAAGCTTGCGGAGGACCTGGGTGCTGCCCCAATCTGGGTATTCAACAATGGTAATTGTTTTCAGATTTGTTAATCTTTATCACTGTGGGGCTTCTTAATTGATGGAATTCCCCTCTTATAACTCAGGAATCAGCCACAATGACGAAGTTGATACTGTAGCTATTGCTCCTTTTGTAAAGGTATCTTTTGAGCTCCCTGGTTATATCTCGTGTAGACTAAGCATTTGTTGATATAAAGTACTCAAAATTTGTTGATATAATGACATAAGGGCCTTCAATTTTTTAATGCATTGTACTTTCTCAGCCATGGGTGCAAATTAGCATTATATATCAAAACTGTAGATCTTATAATAGCATTCCACTTTTTTTGTGAGCTAGAAAGCATATCCAAGATTAAAACTTTATTTCTTAATACAAATCCTATCTGAAAAAAAAAAAGCTTAAAACTTTATTGCTCAAATCATAGTGAGAACAATCACATAGTATCAGTTTGAATAATGCTAAAGTTTTATCCCCTTCTAGCCATCTTCAGATATAACAGCAGTGGGTCACCCTTTACTTTTTATTCAGGTAGTTCACATGCAGAGATGATGCTTAGCTTGAGTTGTACTCACATTTACCAAGATTGTCCATAGACTAATTAATCCTGTTTATATGAATAGTAACAGACTCAATAAGATACCATATATCTCCAGTAGACTTAGTTCTTCTAGCTTCATTGTTATTGAACCTTTTTTTCCCTACAGGATGTATTGGACAGTCTAGAATTTGCAAGGGGGAGTGCAGATTCAACATGGGGCTCTGTTAGGGCTGCAATGGGGCACCCTGAACCTTTCCCGGTGAGATATGTCGCAATTGGAAATGAAGATTGCGGGAAAAAGTTTTACCGCGGTAAACTTATCAACTGCATTTTTGTTTGCATCCTTTAAATAAGTTGAAAAGGTCTTCTGCACAAGGGCAATTATTTACTTGATGTCCCTGTAGTAGCAAAGAGATTTACTTAAACTGAACATGACTCCCAGCGGTAGTTGACAAAGGAAATATGTCACCTACATTTTTTTGCACATATGAAGCCTGCTTTTAGTTGCATGGAATGATAGTCTTTATGTCTGTTAAACAGGTAATTACCTCAAATTCTACAATGCTATAAGAGAGGCATATCCAGATATTCAAATGATTTCAAACTGTGATGGTTCATCTAGACCACTTGACCATCCTGCGGATTTGTATGACTTCCATGTAAAGTTCTTACTGCCAAGTCTGTTTGTTTCATTTTTCTCTGTCTTGATTCTGTGGTTCTGTCAAATTATTCATTGTCAAGGTCAACTTGCCTTTGAACAGTGCTTCTTTCTTCTAGGTCTATACTGATTCTAAGACTTTGTTTAACATGAGGACCACATTTGACAGAACATCTCGTAATGGACCCAAGGTAAGTCTCATTTTCACAAGGATCCTTATGAGACAGCCCTCTTTCATGACCAATCATTAACATCGATTCGGGGTTCCTGGCGTTCACTTGGGATATTCTTTGGATATAGTATATAAAATGGGTCCTTTGATGCTTTGCAAAATCCTTAAGATATGGAGGGTTCAATTCTTTGAGGTGCTGCAATTCTGAAGAACAATGAGCAATATTTATGTGGAGCTAATGTGATGTGTGATTTTATTTGCATGTTCTGAAGTCTCTCTGAAACTCCATTGATTTTCTTGCTTATTTACAGCATCACCAGACCCTTTCTATACAGTAAAAAATGCTAATGAAATGATTTGTACACAGGCTTTTGTGAGTGAGTACGCTGTCTGGAGAAGTGATGCAGGTAGAGGAAGTCTTCTTGCTTCATTGGCTGAAGCTGCTTTCCTTACTGGTCTGGAGAAGAACAGGTGACCTCCTTTTGATGGAGAGTTGGTTGATGACCAGTCCTTATTTTTTGTTGATAAACTTTATATGGCATCTTTCCCCATTGAGGCACCATGGTGGACTTTAGACTGCTCTAGTTCTACTAGCAAGATAGTCTTTACTGTAAGTTAGATGACCTTCTGTTGGTTCTCCGCAGTGATATTGTTCAGATGGCAAGTTACGCTCCACTCTTCGTAAACGACAATGATCGAACGTTAGTATTCATGGTTTTATCCTCTATACTTGTTTCTCGTGTGTGTTTGTTGATCTAACGCCACAATAACTGTGTTCGAACAAAATAATCAGGTGGAACCCGGATGCTATTGTCTTCAACTCCTGGCAACACTATGGAACTCCTAGTTACTGGATGCAGACAATTTTCCGTGAGTCCAGTGGTGCCATGATCCATCCAATTAATCTCAGTTCCCGGTACTCAGGCTCGCTAGCTGCATCTGCAATTACGTGGCAGGATTCAGAGAATAGCTTCCTAAGATTGAAGGCAAGTACCATCTGTCTGCATCCATCCTAACCTGCGCCTGAAGGATTATATAAACCTGTAATGATCTAAAGAAGCTTTTGTGCAGGTTGTAAATTTTGGATCTGACCCTGTTAGCCTCACTATCTCCACAAGTGGACTTCAGGCCAGTGTCAACTCGCTGGGATCAACCGCCACTGTCCTCACATCTGGCAACGTTATGGATGAAAACTCTTTCAGTAACCCAAACAAGGTCTGTGTACCGATGATCATATATCAAACTAGTTGGAATGTGTGTATTTCTGAACCAAGAAGTGCCGCCGTGTGTAGAGCTTGTTCTGAACACAAAACTTGCTTGCTTGTGAACGATCTTGCAGGTTGCGCCGGTGAAAAGCCAGCTGAGAAACGCTGCGGAGCAGATGCAGGTCATGCTGGCTCCTCACTCCTTCACCACGTTCGATCTGGCGCTGGCTCAGTCCAAGCTTGTGGCAGAGATGTGATGTGTGTGAAATACGATACGGAGCAGTAGTGTTTCCCATACAAACAAAGCGCGACACGGAAATGAAAATGCCGGCAACCAGGTTATTAGGGCGTGATGTGTTGTTAGCATCTTGATAACAGCTTTGTACCAGTGTACCACGATACTACAGATACATATACGTACTGTACTTCATGAATAAAAATCACATCAGGTTTCCTTGCTGTTGATTGATTTGCTTTATCCGTACGTGTTTGCTTTGCATGCCTGGTAATTGCTTTGGTTCAACCATTTTATTTATTTTCAGGGGCTGTTATAAAATGATTTCAGTAATAAAAGTCTCTTTACAGCCAGACAGAGACATTTTTCTTGTGTCACTCTAGTCCTTTTTATTTACCTACAACTCCAGGTTTTTCTATGCTAGGTTGGAGGTCAATTTGAGGAACAAAATTATATTTTTATAATTAAATAAAAAGGTAAATGTGTGCATGAAATTAATTTGGGCTCAGCCCAGAGGCCTTCGTAGCCCATGCGCTCCACCTCCTTCACTACTCGGGCCCACTTACGCTTTGGCATCCCAGCGCCCAGTGCCACCACTCGCTCCTCTCCCCCCTCAGGCCAACCATCCCTCGCCGGCCGCCGCTTCGCTCGCCGCGCCGACCACCGCAGCGCTCCGAGGAAGATGGGATGGAAGGCAGCGGAGAAGCTTATCAGGCACTGGAAGATCCTCCGCGGAGACAACGTAACCTCTCTCGTGCTCCACACCATCCCCCCCCACTTCAGTTACCTTAGTTGCTAGTCCTACTTTCTTCTTGTCGCAAGATCTCCCATTCTCCTCTGCTGTTTTACTGCCAGGTGATGATCATCAGAGGCAAGGACAAAGGGGAGACCGGGCTCATCAAACGTGTCATTCGGTCTCAGAATCGCGTCATCGTCGAGGGCAAGAACTTGGTATATGTTCTTCCCCAGTTGCTTAGCCTGAGTGTGGAATCAGTGTAGCAGATAATAGTTTGTGGCTACATAGGACTGATACCAGTTGCATAATTAGGTAGTTTAGTTCGATGTGATTGGTTGTATCATATTGAAGCAAACCTGCCCCTCACTGACATCGTGTACCAGGTGCTTGATGAAATTACCAGACCAGACTAGTGTAACTGAATGCTGCCCTCATGTTGAAATTCCCAGACCATTGCAATCGTAAGGTGGCCCATCATAAATTGATGTGAATTTTATGGAGCTCAGACTAGTATTAAAGCAGCATTCTCGTTTCAAATATTGTGTCGTAAGTGATTGATTAGATGGCTCCCAGCCTTTATCCTCTTTGCCCTGCTTTGAGGTTGAGCATATGAGTTTGACTTATGAATACCAACTGATGCTAGATGATAGATATAGCCTTTCCCCCGAAAGCACGATACATCAATCATGGCACAGAGATAGCAAAGAAGGAAGAGAGCACATGTGAATAGTCAGTGAGAATTGAATAGTTGTGCATAAGTGGATGTAGGCCTTCAGCTATATGAATTGGTTAGAGACCAAAGAATAGCAGTGGCACTCACACCAATATCCATTTTTTTTGTATATTTTGTTTTATTGTGGAGCATAGGACAAGTATAATTTCTTGCTGTGTAACTGTCAAGGGCATCGGTGCTCAGGGTAGCAGGTCCACGGCTACGGAGCTCGTAGCCCGATGGTGCAGGGAGTGCAGGGATTACTCCCTGTGCTCCCAATGGTGAAGGAGGTGAGATTGAGAGAGGGAGATTAGGAAATATGTTGTTATTGCTTAATTCATCCAAGACTGATTACACAAGACAAATAGGCCTCTAGCAGCCTGGAGATGGTCAATGTCCTAAATTCTTGCCCTGATTGCTAGCCTTGCCAAATAATCCTTCCCGAACCCAATCTGGCCACGGTGACTACGCCCCCTACGGTGTGCTTGGCATGCGGTGCGCTCCTGGCGGCGTCCCTGCACGGACCCGGCACTGGTACTGCTTGCCCCACATGACTGTAACAAACCAGTATTATTGTTATTCATATTTGCAATTGTCCTTTTACATGCTTTTCTGATTCTCGTTGGAGACCACCTGTGTACTGTTTCAATTGTTGCATATGGACAACATTACATAAGCAGTAGTAAGCCTATAATGAATATATGCCAACAACTTAATAAAATTAAAACATCATAGTAAATAGATTTGTTTTGTGGAACAGCCGAACAGCTGTGGTGAACAGACAAAAACAACAGAATTGTACTGTTCTCATCTTTCTCATATCATTATATCTTTACTAAAATTGCATTGCATATTTGCTTGTCTATTCTGGGTACTTTGAACTGCAACCTGAAAAGGGAAAAACATCATTTTCATTTATCATGTGTTATCTCCTCTTGCATGTCAGGAACTCTATAAATATCTGAGCTATCATCATTTCAGGTTAAGAAACACATTAAGCAAGGGGAGGGGCACACAGGTGGCATTTTCTCAATTGAAGCTCCGCTTCATGTTTCAAATGTCCAAGTAGTTGATCCTGTCACCGGGTATGTATATGGATGGTACTTGCCATGTTTTACTATCTATAGAGATATTGCTTTTATTAACCTCTAAGTTTGTTAAATCATTTGTGAACACAATGTTTACCACAGGAAACCATGTAAGGTTGGATATAAGTATTTGGAAGATGGGATCAAAGTGCGGTTTGCTAGAGGGATGTATGCATCAGGTGCTGTGATTCCCCGGCCAGAAATTCTGAAGGAGAGAAAAAACCGAGACCCACATCATGTATGTCTCATAAAAACTTCTTTAAGCTCACTGATGGTGATCCACATCACGCATGTCTTGTAAACACATCTTACATGCTCATTAGTCATTATACAGTGTTTTTCAAGGTGCATTAATTCTCTAAAAATGGTGTAACTAAACTAATTGGAATTTTTATGCCGTAAAATTAAAACAAGCATATGGTAGCTATGTTTGATTTCTCCTTTATTTTAACTAAACTAGCTGGAACTTTCTATGCAGTAATTTTTTTTAAAAAAGCATATGGTAGCTATGTTTGATGTTTCCTTTATTTTTCCCTCCTGATGCTCGTAGTTTTTTCAGCATTGGAATGCTATGCATATTGTGTATTTTTGACAATTGATTCCCCATAATCACCCTACTGCGGATTCGTGTTTGAAACTATGAATGATGTTTGTTAGATGTTATGAAGTTTGGGTTAGTATGGAATGAAAAGAGCGCTGATGTTCTGTTCTGGCCAGTAGTTATGAATAAGATCCAAAGATGATATAAACTGCATAAATGTTAAGCACACATTTTGATATATGCTATTTTGCCTTTTTTTCTTGTTGCATGCAAGCAACTGCATTCTGTTCCTGTTTGAGGGTTGCCTCAGCATGCCCATTTTGTTACAGGCTGTGTTCTATTTCTTGATTTGACTGTGTGCTTATCATGCAGCTGGCCCAAAGGATACACCGATTGAGCTTGTATTGGAGAAAACCTATGATGATAAAGCTGGAATTGGCATGCCTGATTTATAACTGCTGTGTTGGTTGTGCTGAATTCAGTATTTGTGTCCATGTCGTAGTTAAGGTTTTAGGGGGTCAGTGATTATTTTAGTGGTATAAATGCTTTCCTCATAATAATCATGTAACGGTTGAAGAGTCAGTACTAGCATGTTATATGTTGTCTTTCATATGTCCAAGTGTTTTTCTGCAAAAATGCATTCTTGGATAAGAAATGGCAAAGATTTGTATTTTCCTAAGATACCCAACTCTGAAAAGAGAGAGAAATTGAAATGGCTCCTGGAGTCCTGGTAAACAATGTTATTCGTACACGTGCTTTTGGTATAATATACATTGTCTCAAACTGCATTTTATTGTGGTTATGGGGAATGGTGATTTACACTTGTCGTAGGTTTTATTTGCCAACTAACACACAAGACATTGATGTTCATCACCAGTTGGCAATTCGTAGGTTGTTATTTACTGTTGACACAGACTAGCGATGTTGGCAACACAAACAATCATAAAGTATAGGATATAGAAATGTCACGACATATATTAAGGTTTGGCAGGGGAGTTCTTCCCCAGATCCTCCCACAAATTGATACAGCATACATAAGAGTTTACAAGGGTTGTGATCTACTGCTACAAAAAGATATGACCATGAATGTCAGCTGTCACTGGATGCCATGGTCAGGTCAGCTTGAGGCATACTCGCAACTGTCTTCATTCTTTAAGTTCCAATTCCTGGGCAAGATCGCTCCAGTCGTCTTCCTTCTCGTTTTTGTCTTCGTCTTCGTCTTGAAGGGCAGACGCTGCCGTTTGCTCCTCTGCTTCAGCCATCGACATGGCGGCCTCCAAGTCCTTGACCAAGTCGTCATCGTCGTCATCATCGTCGTCTTGAAGCGCAGGCGCAGCAGCAGGGACCTGCTTCAACGGCGGCGGATCAGGTACTGCACACACCGTTCGCTTCTCTGCTTCTTGTCTCAGCATGGCGGCTTCAAATGGGTCAAGTATACTCCTCTGCTTCGACGGCGGCGGAGCAGGTGCTGGTGCTTGCGCAGGCATGTGACAGGAGGCGCGAACCACCAGAGGAGTCGGCAACGGCGCCTGCTGTGGCGCTGGCATCGGCGACGGCGAGCGACGCGGCTCCACCACAGGACGGGTCGGGACTGGCGGCGCCGGAGCCTGAACTGGAGCCGGAGACGGCTGTGTCTGTGTCAGCGACGGAGCCGGCGAACCGCGGAGAGGCGCGCATGGCTGTGGTGGTGTGAAGTATACATCCTCCGAACAGCGGCGAGGGGCGATTTGGTGGTCAGCTGAGCTCGCGGCGCCGGAGGCTGCGGTGCCGGCTGCAGAACAGAACACCGCATTCTCTTGGCGCACGGCGGCATGGCAGCCTGCGGCGGTGGCGCTATCCTCTTAGCGCACGGCGGCATGGCAGCCTGCGGCGGTGGCGGCGCTGTCCTCCTCAGGGCGCACGACGGCATGACAGCCTGCGGCAGCGGCATCGCTGTCCTCTTGGCCGCCGGCAGCTGCGCGATGACGGCGGCGTGCGTGGCAGGCGGCAGTGGCGGCAGCGCGAAGAAAGCAGCGGACTCGAGGTGCGGGGGGAGCTCGGAGCCGCCCTGGGAGACACGTACACCTTGCAGAACACGAACTGCTGCTGCTCGTCGCCGCCGCCGCCGCCGCCGCACAGCGCGTACTCCTCCATGAGCCAGTCCGTCAGCTCGCCACGCTCCTTGTACCGCAGCTTCCTGAGCTCGCCGATCTTAATTTTCCTGTCGTCCTTGATTGCCACCGTGTTCTGCGCTGCCCAGGAACTGGCGCCGGCGCGGCGTTCTTGCAGGGCGTGAAGAAGAAGCGGTCGCCGGTGACTGGCATGGGGCGGAACCGGCGGGCGAGCTCGGCGGGCTCGCACGCGTGGATGTCGGCGTGGTGGATGACGACGCGGACGGCCTCGTGCAGCGCCAGCGGGTCGCCGGAGATGAGGTGGGGCAGGTAGTACGTCACCGCCTCGTGTGGAGTCGGGTTGAAGCGGAAGCCGCGGCTGTAGATCTCCGGACCTAGGGCCGTCGGCGTCATCTCGGCGACGAGGAAGCCGCGGCCGTAAATCTCATGACCTAGTAGGGGCCGGCCGGCGTCATCTCGATCTGCGACGACGAGGGAAGGAGAAGGCAAAAGAAGGTGAGTGCGAACGGCCGGGATACGGGGCGGGTGGGAAAGAGGGAAGAGCTGAGTTCGACGATCGATCGGGGTGTTATGTTACTTGTGTCCGAATTTGGTGTTGACGTCGGTCACCACCGTTTCCGATTTTACAGGAGGCAACGCGGTTGTTTCACAGTGAGCCAACCGTGTCCGATTCTTTTCCGCTGTGAAAACAGGAAGTACTATAAATAAGAATTGTTGAATGACCCTATGTTATGAAATAAAGGTATCCAAGGTTTAAATTTTATAATAGATTATAAGGTATTCTAAATTGCTCAATCTCATTCATATGTATATACGTTGTTTTTCTAAACTCTATCTACGTATGCCTTTTAAACATTAGAGCATCTTCAAGGGATTTGGTAAATTAACTTGACATTTATTGTTGTTTGCAAACTTCTAAAACAAAATGCAAATAATTAAAATAAGCCATCTCCAAGGGAATTGACATTTGGACTTGGCAATTACCTAATTTGTGGACCCAGGTGAACCCGAAATATTTTTTTTCTTCGCGCGGTCGCCAGGCGCGATTTTTTCCTCGCGCGCGTCTTTCTTCGCGGCGAGAAATCTCATGACCTAGTAGGGGCCGGCCGGCGTCATCTCGATCTGCGACGACGAGGGAAGGAGAAGGCAAAAGAAGGTGACGTACTCTTGGCGCACGGCGAAAACAGGAAGTACTCCTATAAAGAATTGTTGAATGACCCTATGTGCGGCATGCACGTGCAACATTCAACATAGTAATAATTTGATTAAAAAACAAAGTAAAAAAATTAAAGGGCAATGGTGTGATTTGCTAAAATTCAGGTGCTTAGTCTGCTTTCAGGCAATGGTTATTTGCATATAGTACTTCGCATGCAAGTTTCGATTGTTGTATTTTCTATAGGCACAATCCGCAATTTCTTGTTCTGAGAATATAATAAAAAGTCATCAAACAAGATGATGATAAAATTTTGACATGTTACCGAAACACAAATAACAAATCATAAAAGTGGGTTGCTTGAAATTGAAATTCACCGTAAAATTCAGGCACCTAAAATATTGAGAAGTGGACAATAATATATAGTTCAATTCACCGATGCAATGCTTAATGCTTTAGGGCCACATGGAAAATTGAGATAACCTGGATGGATTATTTTTATTTTTCTAGATTTTTAATTTTATCAGGTAATTTATCATCTAAAAAAACAAAGAATTATTTGAGCATATTATCTTCTTATAGGAAAAGGGAGTACCTTAACATTGTACATCTATATATGTTATTTTCATTTTTTTTCTTGAACGGTTGTTAGTTGTCATTGGTTCTTGGACAAAAGGGATAGGATGGATCCATTCTAGTTTGATGGGATGGAATAGCTTATCTCTGTATTTGGTTGGGGGATGTGGATGCCCTTGCTCTGTGTTAGAGGGGCAGTGCTGAAGGAGGATATATCACCGTTTGCGATCCATTAGACATTGTCATCCTCTATCTTCTCCTTTCTTCCTTTGCATTGTCGCCTCCATCTGTCGCAAATCTAGTTCACTGAAGCCCTTGTCCCGGCCAAGATCCCTAATTCACTAGAGCTACGTGTCGGGGCAAAGTGAGCACGTTTGTGCTAGGGCAAAGCTTGTGTCGAGGCGCCACCAACCGCTCATTAGGAAGAAGATATACATGGATAGAATTGAGATGACCTCGGGACGGGACGAGCATGTACTACCTCTGATTTGTGAGGATGGATTTGTTCTCGATTCAAGCATCGGGACAAAGTTGTATCTTCCATTTAATCCCTATCAAGCCCTAAAGCCTATACACTTCTTCATGAACACTAAAAATGATATATGGCAGTGGGTGATCCTAAACCTTTTATTCTTATACTACACATGCAGAGATGATGCTTAATTAACATTAGTTGTGCAGTCATATTCACCAAGGTTGTCCATGAACTAAATAGGTCTGTTTATATGAAGACCAGCAAACTCAATGGGGGCACCTTGAATCGTTATTCCACTGAAAATGTAGTTATTAGAAATAAAGATTATGGGGATAAATTTTAGCATAGTAAAGTATGAGCCTCAGTGCATAATATTTGCACCACCAAAAAAGTATATCATAAGGCACAGGGTTGTTAATGAGCCTTTGTTTGATAATCTCCATGTAATATTTGTTTCATTGTGTCTGTATTAGCAATTTGAAAATTATCAATTATCTCATCATCTATTGCCATGTGAGTTTTTGCAGGACACATAATACATCCATGGCTGGTGGCTGGTGCTGCCATCTGTTCGAGAGATCTACTCAGTTGTTGCATCTACAAATGAAGTTCTTAACAACATATATCAGTCTGTCATGTGATATATGTTGATATAGTTAAACCACATTGTTGAGTGATTTACTTATTTCCTATAGTTGTCGTATGATTTACTTCACAAGTTCATAACTCATTGATTACAAACATTGTTCATATGTATACATCAAATTTTTAGTGGTTAATATTTAAATCTATTTGTATTTGTTCTTAAATACCCGTAGCAACACGCGAGGAATCCTTCTAGTTCACTATATACCAAAACAAATAAAGGAAAGTGCAACTCCTGCTCCCCAATGCCTAACACATCATCTTCATCATCTCCTAGATTCTTCATCGTCTCCCAGATTTCTGGATCTACCCAGCACATCATCATACTCCGACATCCTACTCCTATAGATATACTAGTAAGGTATATGTTAAACCAAATTTTTTCATACCACCATTTGAAGTGAATAGATGATAAAATATATAATTCCAATAATGAAGACCAATATAAACAAGATATATTCATAATAATTCACTTGCATCAATCATCTTCATGGTCTAGATGCTTTATTAGCCAACTCAGCAAGCAATAATATATGTGTTTTTTGCATGAGCTAGAATGATTTCATGAGCATTCAATTTCTAATATCATCCATCAAATGCATCACATTTGGTTTAAACCATCTCCATGATTCTTAAGACACCCTAACTCTTATCTTTTGTGAAAGTTAAACTTGTTGCATCTTGACTAGATCAATCACTTGAGTAGCTTGCTCATGAAACATCATTGTATACGATAGCACTGGTTCAATGTCTATATCATAATTCATTTCACACTTGGGTTTATGTTGATGAAGAGAGATAAATCAATATGCCAAGCTTCCAATGCTAGCTTGGTACCCACTAATAATCATTCAATTGCTTGATGGTACTCAACCAGTGGGTCCTCTCATGTTAGTCTCTACATGCTTAGGCACCCAAAAGGACTTTGCATGCAATGGAATATGTTGTGGGATTGAAACCACAACAAGCATAGTTGCTCATCGAGTGTCAGAAGTGTATGTCTGCGGTGGTTCGGGTAGACTCAAGAACACGAAGAGCACAAAGATAGACACATTCATTTATCCGGTTCGGACTATCGGAGCCCTATGTCCAGCAGTTGATGATCTCAATACTCAAGAGCACCCAAAAATAGGGGTTACAGCAAAGCGTAAGAGAGTTTAGTAGGGGGATCGCTAGTGCTATCCTAGGAAGAAGAGGTCACTGGAATGCTGCCTTCCTCATAACTGGAGAGGAGGAAGATGGCTTGATCATGGGGAGGATCTCTCGAGGCTCTCTCGAGGGGGCTGTGCTCTCGGTGCAGACCACTTAGCCAGGGAGATGGATCTTAGCTTTCTCTCCTCTCTATATTTTGTTTGCTATTGATTGCTCCCTAGACCATTCCCCCTCTTTTCTGTCCTTTTAGGATTCGACCGCCCCTTATATACCAAGGTCGATTGAGTACAACGTGGTTTGGGAGTTCTAGTCTATGTTCTATCTACACCGAAGTCCATAGAGTCCCTTCCATGGTGCTAGTGGACCGTGTCATCGTTGTAGAGCTAGAGTAGCTTCGGGCATTTTACGGTAGCTGCTCCTTGACACACCGAGGGCAGGGTCTTATCCCTTGTACCAATGTTCTTCTTGTCCGTCTTCTAGAGTCTTCTTAGCAGTGAAGGAAGCCAACCCGAGGGGCAAACTAGTGAGCCCTAAGGCCCTTGAGCTCTCAGGGCTGGGAACCCAATGGTCCTTGTCTTCTTGCGTCATGCCCATTGCGTGACCTTGTCAAACGAGTAGTAGGGCAAGGCCACACCCGTTGGGCATTGCGGGAGAGGCCCCGAGCCCTGAGTGCTCAGGATGTCCACCCTTTCGCCCTAGGCCTTGGCTAGTGCCCGTGGCAGCTGGCCACAGTCGGGGCTTAGGCTCCTCACTAGTCGAGAGTCCTGAGGCTCGAGCAAGCCCTTGAGTCCTTTAGTCCAGAGTAGAGGCGAAGCGCGTGCTCAAGCTTGGGCCCTCTATATGACCTGAGGGGTGTAGCACCCGAGCGCTCGAGAGATCCTAAAAGGGTCGGTTGGAGGGATCTTCTTCATCTAAGAGTAGTCCTAAGGGCTTAACATACCCCTATATGAGGAACTTGATAAAATGGTTAGTAATTGTAGCCTCTATGGTACCGTTGCTATCCCTCATGGTACCCAATTGGTATTGGGTCCTTTGCATCCACAAGCAGAGATGTGTGTGCCGAGCAAAGCCAACAAGCCAAGTCATAGAAGCAATTGAGGAAGACAAATCCCAAATGTGAAGATGTTGAGAAAGTCAATGTCAAGGCACTTGGAGTTAGAAGCTTCAAGAGATTGCACTTGCATAGACTAGAATCATGTATGTGCTCTTTTTTCCATTCCATTTTTCACATAGGGTTTGACTAGTGAGGTGCACTTTCGTAAGTCGTGAAGGGCAATCCTCATGACCAGGGTTCTAAGTTGTATTTGTGCCTCTGCTAGTATAAGCATCTACTAGGTCATGTAGTATTGGTGATAACCTCGTAGCTAGATGAGAGGCTACTATTTGGGAAGCCTATGAGGCATATGGGCTAAGCCTCCCATAGAAGAAGCCCAACTAGTAAACTAGTAGTATTTAGGGTAGTGTATGTGAAATCCAACCCCACAAAGGGGCTATGTTAAATAACACTGCTTATATAATAACATGAGGGCAAGAGGCTTGCTTGATCTCTATCATTTCCATTCATTAGCTCCTAAACCTTAGTTTACATCTCTCCACCTAGTCATCTATTCTCTAAACTATTTAGAACCTTATGCAAATTTTGTTATGAGAAAATTTCATTACTTAAATTATTATTATAGGTGTTGGTTGAATCAGTGTGTTGTAGTATTGTAGAAATTACTCTTTGGTTGATAATATGAAATTCTTGTAATAGGTTTTTTGGTTATGATAATATGACTTTCTTACCATAATTTATTTGTTATGATAATATAACTTTATAAGGGCAATCCTCATGACTAGGGTTCTGAGTTATATTTGTGCGTAGTATAAGCATCTATTAGGTCATGTAGAATTGGTGATAACCTCATTGCTAGCTGAGAGGCTACTATTTAGGGAGTCCATGAGGCATATGGGTGAAGCCTCCCATAGAAGAGGCCAACTAGTAGCTAGGGTAGTGTATGTGAAATCCAACTCCACAAAGGGGCTATGTTAAATAACATTGCTTATACAATGGCGTGAGGACAAGAGACTCGCTTGATCTCTATCATTTCCATTCATTAGCTCTCAAACCTTAGTTTAAATCTTTCTATCTAGTCATCTATTCTCTAAACTATTTAGACCCTTATGCCAACTTTTGTTATGAGAAAATTTCATTACTTAAATTATTATGGGGTGTTGGTTGAATCTGAGTACTTCTCATTGAGCACGCTAAGTTTTTGAGGCTGAATGTACCATCATTGCGTTGTAATATTGTAGAAATTACTCTTTGGTTGATAATATGAAATGCTTGTAATAGGTTTTTTTGGTTATAATAATATGACTTTTTTCTTACCATAATTTCTTAGTTATGATAATATATAACTTTCTTTCTATAGTTTCTCACTAGCTCCCAAATCTCTCTGCACCTAGTCTTCTGTTCTCTAACATATTCTAGACCCCTTATGTCAACTCTTGTCATGTCTACTGTAATTGATTATAAGACAACTCCATTATTTAAATTATTGTTGGGTGTTAGTTGAATCTAAGTACTTCTTGTTGAGAACGCTCCAAATTAAGTTTTGATGCTAAACATGCCATCGGCATGTAATATAGATAATATGACATTCTTGACATAGTTTCTTGGTTGGGACAATATGATGTTCTTGTTGTAGTTTCTTGATTACCATTGCATTCTTTCTTAATGCTTCACAAATTAGCATGGGATGAGAAGCACTGTAGTGTCCACGATGTGATTGATTTCCATATGTTCCTACTTTTAAAAATTGACATGGGATGGAGAATCAATGGCTACAAATAATTATTACCATTGGTTTTGAAAATTACCATGTTATTGAAAAGGCGGTGGATATTTATGATGCGAGAGCTGAGTTCGACATGATGGGGGTGTTGGCTGGTTGTCTCGGAGCTGTCGGTATATTACGACCGGCAACACATCACAAGGCTACCTGAGACGATGATTGGTGAGCTTCAGCATCTATAGAACTTGGTGGGTATGAGATTAATTGTGTTGTACATCCAAGAACTTGTCATATCTGCTATCTAGTTTTGTCTAGATATCTAGGATCTAGTCTAGCATGTCGATCTAGGAAGCTCTGCCTCGGCGAGAGTCTTAGTCGGTTTACGAGTTCTAGTAGGATTGTTAGCCAGCAGTCCTACTAGAATTGTATATGGAGATTCCTAGTCATACTAGAACCTCGTCTTTCTTAATGGGGTATTTGTCAGGCTGGGCACTTTTAAACCGAAAACCAAAAACCGAGCCGAACCGAACCGAACTGAGCCGAAATTTTGGTTTTTTCGGTTTTCGGTTTCGGCCTCGGTTTTAGGATACGAGAACTTCGGGTGTCGGCTTCGGCTTCGGTTTGGTACCCCAACCGAACCGAACAGGCAAACAAACCGAATCCTCGCCGTCGAGCAGAGAGCACACCAGTCTGTAGCCCTTCCCTCCCCGCCTCTTGTTGTTTAGCATAAAGAGCTCGAAGGTCTTGTCTGTAATTATTTCAATCCCTTTTAAAGAAAATTGAATACATCTGCTAAGGATATATGTCCCGCAGCCCCAAGCCTAAAGCTGACTACTCGGAGATGGCTATAGGGTCTTGTAGATGTCCTCAAAGGTGTAGTCGAGTAACCTTCCAAGACAAGGATGAATGATCGCTTCTCACCGAGTGGTTTAATGCTTGTAAATGTAGTCGTCTATCCTTGAACTAGATGAAAACCCCGCGTGTTGTTCCGGGTTGTTAAGTGAAAATTTATATGGGTATCACCCAAATCTTATCTATCCGAACTCCCACCCGTACTATATCTGAAGGTCATACCCCTCTAAAAATTCTAAAAGTTTTCCTTTATAAAATTATGCATGTTTCAAAGGACCACATGTAATCTATGTGATATGCAGTTTTGTTAAGTTTTTGTTTACAAACGGGTTTTTATTTAGAAACGGTTTAATTTTTTACATAAAAGTTATCGAAATATATCCATGTGGGATCTTGTTTTGAAGAGTTTATTGCGAAGAACACTATAGTATAATTGGATTTTAATTACGATATTTGGTTTAGGTGCTATGACTTTTTTCTATTTTAAAAGAAATAGTTAGTAAAAGATAAATAAGTCTTAGTGGAGGTAACTTCTTTGATGATGTTAACTGAATGGAGTAATTTAATTAAAGAAAACCTCTTACTAAGACTATTAAGGCGAGACGAAGGCCGAGCGCAAAGAGTAGAGGGGATGATCTCGTGATTGAGTCACAACGCATAGAAGGCGTCAGCTGTTGATTCCTGATACTCGACCACTATTTCTTACGCCGACTGTTTTGCTTAGATGCGGACTGCTCTATTCCGCCGCCAAATACTTATACTCAGAAATCAGACAAATCACAAAGCGTGCGACCAAGGATCGCTCAAGCCATGGACAGGTGGTCCTAGGCACCACCACGTCTCACCTCAAAAGAATACATTGACTACGTCAGTCACTGGTTCATACATACAAAAGCACTGAGCACAGAATACATACATTCCTTATACCATGGGCAACCAGCCACAAATACAAAACAGATTTGGTCGCTTTAAAAAGACCACATGTCCGTCGTACTCTCTGACATATTGCCCTGACAAGTTCCTGTCAGCACCCGAGTCAAACGTGAAGTACTCGGCGCACATGCTGCAAGCTAGCTAGGTGCTCTTGCACACGCTACAACACGGAGAAACCTGATTCAACCTCTGCGGATAACAGAACCTAGAGACACTGGAATCGCTAATGTTCTCTAAAAAGGACGACTACTCCAATCCAAACGCAGCATGAGGCTCGTTGAGAGGCCGAGTCAACTATGTCCTTTGTGCCTATAATTAAGCGATCCTAAGGCAGTCTACTCTGACGATAGCCAAGCACATGTCAAGAGGCTAAGTTGATTACGCCTCCTAAGGGTAGACTACTTCGATACAGGTCTATGCTCGTCGAGAGGCCGAGTCAATCATACCTTTTGTACTATCAAGGACTGACTACTCCGACGGGACCTTGTACCGATTAAGAGTCCGAGTCGACTCTGTCCATTAGAGTCAACTACTCCGATGCAGTTCCGCACTCGTCGAGAGACCGAGTCAATTGTGCCCAAACTTTATGTGCAGGACAAAGCACACGGGTTGACTACTCTAACGCAACTCTGCGCTTGTCAAAAGGCGAGTTGACCAAGACTAGAAATTATGTTCAACAAAGCATTCGGACCGACTCATCCCAAGCCCCAGGATCGAAGACAAGCACACGGAGATTAATTCAGCAAGTTCTCGAGATATCTGTTTTACTCATATCAAGCCGCGCATCAACCTGTCTAAAGCTTCGAGCAAGCCGAATAACAATTCAGATGCACATCGTGATGCAATGCCTTTACAGCAACACTCCAAGATATTGCCGAGAGCTATGCAACTGTTTACCAAATAAAAAGGCATGATGATTATGGATAGTTCTACTACAAACACTTGTACCTATGAACACGTGCACGTTCAGGAGCCTAAAAGCACAGTACTGCTGCTCGTCATCATCTCTGGCATGCCAGCAGCACTCTCTCTCAACTACTCGGCATTGACAGCGGTGTCCTCACAAAAGATATCAAAGTTTCATGCGCTTGTACAGAAGCAAGCTGCTACGTCAAACATATCTCAACACTGGAATATCCCAATTAAGGATTTAACAAAGCCAAAAGTGGACATCGGGCTTAGCACGAGATCAGCTCCATCTGGGTACATATCAATAATAACAGAGCCAAGCTAGATCACCATACAAGCCAACGACGGCAATGCGTAATCTGGCCGGCGGCGAGGACGACTGCTAGCTCCCACTATTCCTACGCCTTCAGCTGATCGCGAGTCATGAGCAAGCCACGCAGCAAGCTGTCCGATCCACTACGCTGTAGGCCATCCGAGCATCAAGTCGTCCGAACAGCGAGACATCTGTGCAACACAGGCAACGCCCCTCATCAGCACCCCGCTGCGAGCCAATGACATACAAGCATACCAATCGTGATTATCAAAGAAAGTACTCCTCCCGTTTAAAAAATATAAAATTCTAGCGCAGTGGTATATTTAATAAATCAAGTTTAACTAATAATAGATAAAAAAACTATAAGCTTTTATAATATCAAATAAACACAAATGTATATTTATAATAAATTAATTTAAAGCTATAAATACGAATACTATTTATAGTTGATTAAGCCTCGTAGTTGGGTTGGGTGTGCTGTGCCCCGGCCGCAACTAACCACCGCGGCGTGGTACGTTGGAGAAGAGAGGAGTACGACGCTGGACACGGTGGTTCCTGCGGTGGTGGCGGCGGCAACCGAGCACCTTTAATTCCCGCCGTCCGGAGCCTCCTCTCGATGGTGGATGGCCCAACAATATGCATGAGTTTATTGAGTATAACGAATTTTACAAACTTAATGTAGCAACGATGATTTCCACAGCTTTGCACACTCACGCTTATTGAGTATAACGAATGTACTACACATCACTAGTAATGTGCCCGTGCTAACGCTACGGTTTCATCTTAGAGATACACTTAAAATCAATCAAACAACAAAATATTGGATAGTTTAAGTCAAACTGAACTATATATATAATCATATATATTATCAAAAAAACGCCCATACAAGAAAAAACACAGAAAAAATAGCATTACAGAGCACCGACCAAGGTATTTCAGTAACACATTCTCAAAGACATAAATATGTTGTAGGGAAGGGGAGCAACCAATTAGAGCAACCAAGCATGTGGACGTTTGTATAGTACGTGGTGAAATAAAAGTTTAAAGAAGCTGTGTTAAATTGATGGGCATTATTCGAGCTGATCTCAGGCACACATAAATAAAAAGAAAAAAAATTGCAAGCAAATAATTAGCTAGCAAGATATAATAACTCGACCAGAAGTTTCATATTACCCTCAGTCAAAATGGTTATATATCGACTCAACCATAGTGAAATATATTACAATCAACTCAACCACCTAATCCCAAGTAAATAAATGGTTCACAAGTTAAAGAACCAGTGCAGAAGCAATGCATGTCAGCTCAAGTTCTTGGTGAGTTGGAAAGAAAACTCTAGTTCTTTGGGCTGATACCCTTCAGAGCACAAATCTGCTCCTTGTCCATGGCTGAGATCATCAAGACGGTCAGATCCTTCCCCTCACTAAATTCATCTATGATCTGTTTCACACAAACATCATTGATTTGTTTTAATTAGCCTTTAAAAAGTAATGTGTGAGTTTACATTACCAACACAGGAGGAAGCTAAAAGAAAACATACTTGGTCTGATATATAGCCTGGAGATGGCATTGCCATTGGCTGGGATGTATATTATACAGGGTATGTTGTGAACTCTTCGCACCTGCAAGAGTATTAATGCAAATGAAAAACCACAATTAGTAATAAAAAAAATATAATGGTTTACCAACGTGACAAAAATTTAAAGTATGAAGCACACGCCCAGCAATATAAACATGAAGGACACACCATGAATCACCAATTTAGGATGTCTTTATAAACAATATTCTTGGTGCTCTTTCCTGTAGGATCCAATTCTTGTTTTGGTCTTGCTAGAACTATCGTTGTTGATCTTGATAACCCCCTTGATAAACCAATATACAGCTGACCATGCGAGAACACAGGTTCTAGAAGGTAGATCCCGACATTAGGGATGGTTTGTCCCTACAATTTATTTATCATCATGGCAAAACTTAGCCTAACTGGGAATTGTTTTCTCTTAAACTTGAAAGGAAGAGAAATATCATCTGAGGGAGACAACGGGAGCCTTGGTATGAAAAACCTTTTCTGTGCATGCTGTCAAGCAACAATCTCGGCATCAATTGCATTGTCTTGCAATGCTCTAACCATAATTCAATTTATCTAATGTCAAGATGGTAAAATGTCAGAAACAAACCTAGGATCAATTTATCTATGTCTAGTTCTCTGCTATAATTCAGTTCTAGGGTATGAAGAAAGAAACAGTACATGATAAGAACCGTCAGGCCGTGCGAGGGTGAACAGGGATCGGTGAGGAACATCAACAAACAATCTTCAAATAGATCGGAGTAAGTACCTCGTACAATTTTTTGGAGGATTCTATCTTACTTAGTCAGCGTTGTTATGCGCTTCAATGTGCTGAAATTGTCAGACACATAAACTGAAACACATAGTAATAAGAGAATAAAATATGTATCGAACTCCTGTTATCCCTGGTCATAGTGTTGTATATCGGTTTGCTCATAAGTGCAGGTAGATATAGACATGAATGAAGACGATGGATTGATGCATATACGGGTTAATAAGACAAAAAAAAATAATTAGAGACTGGAGGTTGCATTGGTGCACGTACGCGTGCTGGGAGCAGATGGAGCAATGGAAAAGCTCGTGCAGTTGGCCGCAGTCGCCGCACATGCAGCAAACGGCGCCGCTCGGGCGGCGACCTGCTCTCGACGGCAGCGGCGGCACCTTGCGAGGAGTACGTACCTCGTCGCTACGTCCGCCGCTAGTCGATCATCTTCCCTGGGGAGGATGCGATCGGCGATGGAGGAGAGAGCGCAGGGGCCAGCGGGATCTCAGTCGTGAGATAGATGGTGGCCAACGGCGTGATATTTGCTTGGTTCCTTTTTTTTTCCCGTGATGCGGGGTGCAAGGGGCGGTTTCCGTGATGAGGGCGTGGGGGGCGGCGTGAATGAGGTTTGACAAGGCGGGGTGAGTTTGAAGCGCATCAAACTTTGGTTGACAGCCATCAGATCGTGGTTAGATGGTTTCATAACCTTTGATTTTAATAGAGATCAATTCCTGTGTGCATTTAACTGGGTACGCAATGGTTGAAAACTCTCAGCGGGGGGACGTTTTCTTTGGTGGACCAAGTATAATTTAAGTTTTCAATTATAGTATAGAAGAAGAATAGATAGATTATGGGCGTGAGTTTATTGTACGGCTAATTGGAGGGCCCAATATGCATGCAAAAACCACGCAATAATAACCGGTTTCACCTGTCCGGCTGCCCCGTACCTTATTACTGTACTAGGTAGCGTGCCCGTGCGTTGCTACGGGATAACAAACTTTACATTAAAAACACACAGATCGCACGATAAGATAACACAGAGCCGATCAACATCGCCGGGAACGAGGACGATAATCACCTATATTGCTACTCTGTGTGCACTGTACCGAATCACCCCGCATCGTCATCCTAGCCACCCCGAGTCCACAATGAGCCCACACGCCTGATAGGCCCAAGGTCGGCCGGAGCACCACCACGACAAGCTCCGTTCCGACCATCACAAGCTGGTAGAGACCCTTGCCCTCACGGCGAGTTATATTTGAACTAAAATATGGGGTTTTTCTCTTAAAATAACAAATTCAAACACATTAATGAGTAGCACAAGCATCAAAAATATCAAATTCAAACACATTAATGAGTAGCACAAGCATCAGCTATATATCAAAATATATTGCGTCGTGTATATAAATAGGACTCACGCAAAGAAAAGAGAAAGCAACGAAAAAATCAGAGCATATTTGTAGCCAATAAAAAAAATCCAAGTCGAAGCCGCCATATACCTAATTGATCTATACATATTTATAATATTGTGGAGCCAAAATTTCTGCTACTCATAAATTTTTCTCCAACCGCCCATCACAGAGTTTTATACGCATCAGGCTTGGTTTTCATCCGGGCCTTTTTTGTTTTTGTTTTTGTTTCTGTTTCCGTTTTGTCTTTTTTCCCCTTTTCACGTATGTAGGTGTTTTGTCTTTTTTTTCCTTTTCACCCATGTAGGTGTTTCATGCGTGTCCTAGGAAGTGCCCCCCCTCCCCCCACACTTCTGATAGTAACATCTTTAATGTTTATTTTCTGCTTTATTTTTTATTTCCGGATGAAGCAACTATTCTGTTTATTTGCTTCGGTCTCTTAAACATTGACCATTATTTATAATAAAAAATATATTTGTTACCGTTGGTTTTAATTAGGAATAAATTGTTCTTGGTAACATAAATTAGCTGACCATAAACTTAAATCTTGAACAATTTGTTATCTAATAAAATAAAATAAATGTTTCTTCAAGCTATCCACACATGCGAGTGCAAATCTCAAAGATGTCCGCATATAATAGTGCAACTATTGATAAGGCTAACCGGTGGAAATCGAGACACAATGGCAACTAACCTCTTGCTGACTTCAACACGATATTAAAATTATATATCTTTATGGATCCTAAAAAAATAAGTGACATAACTTATCTAAAGTCTACCAACAAAATAAATATTTAACATTGCCAACCATGTTTTCATTAATGAGTTGGTTTGTTTGTGATTGCTACAGCAACCACTCACAATATCAAAAGCAGCACCTCTACAAATTAAGCGGTCATTGCCGTTGCAAATATACAATAAGTTGAAACGAACATATTGAACATTTTGATAGTTTTTTTCTCCCGTTGCAACGCACGGGCATGTTTGCTAGTATCATATAAACATCAATTAATTCATAAGTTTTATGTTACAATTTTTATACAAGAAATGCATGATTCCATTAATTAACCGTGCTAGCCAAATCACTGGACATTACGTACCAGCCAATACGGAGGGCATATCCTCCACTCTACTCCTTATCGACGCTAATGCATGCGCCACTTGATTACCGTCTCAAGGAACATAGCTGGAGAAAAAAGGTCCTCCGCTAACAGCTCCTTTAGCTCGTGCACAACACCTTCAAGCATCGATAACCTGTACTGTACTCATTGGCAAGGAGAGCTTCAACTACTTGGGTTGCATCAGTCTCGAGGATAATGTTTGAGATACACAAAGACACATGGAGAACTTCAACTACTTGGGTTGCATCAGTCTCGAGGATAATGTTTGAGATACCCAAAGACACATGCAGCTCTATATGCATAGCACCGCAAGCAAAATGTTGTCTCCCAGAACCTGACAGGATCACCCGGCCCTCCTCATCTCTGATAACAAAATCCCATCGTCCATTGCAACTGCTGAGGGAGGGAGATGGGGGAAGCCGCGGAGAGTAAACCGAATGGAACAGGGTGGGTCCGTGGCTGGTTGAGGACTGGAGAGTGAACTGGTGCATAATTCAGATAAGAAAAGAGAGAGGCTCTACAACAGCTAAGACAATGTACTTACAATGCATAATTCAGATAATTCAGTCATCTGCAGGGTTTGCTGAAACTGCAGAGTACAGAAACAGAAAATATGTAGGTCTGAAATCTCGATTTGACAATGTGCAAATTTAACATGAACAAATGGTGAATAATATTGCAAATAAAAAGATGGTGTTTTTTATTGTCAAACTGAACCACTTGTAAGCTGAGTGCGGAGCTGAGGCACAGGGATGAAGGGAACACCTGGACTGGTGCTCCACATTACTTACCTAATATTCTGTAACTCTCAGATTGATAAATGTCATACTTTTCTGAAATTCAGTCATGGCTGAACCATGTGTCACGATACTTATCTGATACTTTTTTTTGACATTGGTAAATACTTATCTGATACTCATAGCAATAGCATTAGTACTTATGCCTCTCCTAAGCATGCCTCTCCTGAACATGCCTCGATGACTGGATTTATCATCTCATCAAGAGCATCTGCACCATCTGCAAACCAAACCAACATGAGCTCGGGCTAAATTAGTAGATGCTACGGGGGCTATAACTACAAGTAGTTGGCCAGAGGGTATAACTGAGTACGTTTGTGGTAGAAGCAAACATAAAGAATAGAGAATGGTAGATGAAAGGAGATAGACAACACCAAAGATTGGTTCAATTGTCTCACCAAGATAAAGCACTATGAACTTAAGACACACGACTCAATTGCCATAGATTGCAATAGTAAGTCCTAACCCTGCAGTTTATTCACACCAACCATGGACAATAAGCCATGCTAATTACCAATCTTCAGTTTCCATAATTAGATTCTACCACCCATCATAATTTTCATCATTGAGGACTATTCATGACTCGAATATTCATTGTCCTATACATGGGTATATTAATATTTTCACCATTCAGGTTTGATACAGTTTTTTGTATTGCATAAAAATCTGAACAGAATGTCTAGCTCTCTGCTGTTAGCTGAGAAAAACAAGATGATTGGCATAAACAAAATGCAATTTGCTACAACTGAACAAATAAGATACAGGCTAGCTGATTAACTACTTACCTGTTAACCTGATGCAACACTGGTGTGCTTGGGTGAACTGAAATAGAGAAAATTCTATCCTAAAACCTATTTGGATTTTGAGACTAAGGCCTTCCACAATGTGTAGTAGTGCTTGAATAAAAAGTGAAATCCACAGTTAAAATCTGGCATCGGATCTCCACAAGCTGCAGTGTGTAGAAAATCAAGCATCGAAGCTATCAACGCCTGGGGCCCATATTGAGATGAAATATTACTACTACTCAATCTGATATTTTATTGAAGAAAGGGCACGGAAGTACAGTGAAGACAGTGAAGACAGGGCACGGAAGGACCAACAAAATCATTTTTTATTGACTGGACACAAGCAGGCACCGGTGCATGTACTTTCTCCGCTCCGAGTTTTCTTGGCATCGCTTCAAACTGGCGTCGCTCGCTGCAATGGGGAGGAGCGGTGCTTAAACTCTCCCTCTCCTTTTAAGCATCACTCAGGTAGGTACATTGTGGAGGGCCTAAGAAACAGTGGTGGGCAAAATTACTGATCAATGTGATTGCTAGGCACCTAATCCCAGGTGACGTATGGGAGATGCTGCATGAGACAAACAAGAAGAGAACGTGCACAGGGTGAGCTAAACAGTCGAATGGTGATGCATTTTAAGACAGACTCTAGTAATGTCTTCAGGGTTGAGTTCTGCTATATGACATTAGACCCTGAATCTGCCTAGGAGGAGCTAAAGCCTTGTACTGTATTGTAATGGCCACCAAATAAATTAGTATTATAGTATTAGTAGGTATTGTCTGCTTATAGAATAATCAATAACTGAATAATAAATTAGTATTAGTTGGTACTCTCTGCATTAAAATAGCATAATATGAGTTGGAAATTGGTAGTCTGCAGGTTTGTAAAAGATTGTTGCAGAAAGACATAATATGAAGGTGAAATTTCTTCTGCAAATATCTGTCAATCACTTACAAAAGGCTTATGCTGCTGCATGGGCAATCATACACCAGCTTAAAAGGATCAGACACCTACAACTAAAACCGCTAACACTGCTAGAATGTAATCCCTCTTGCTAGTGTGAGGGTTTAGTCGAGGAACACAATCATTTTATATAAGAGACGTAGTCCAAAATTATTTTGCATGGTAGGTATGAAAATCTAGAAACTGAAACTTTAGAACGTAGTAATGCTACAGATCTTGATGGATGGTCGAATCAATAATGCGTCAGTTTCAAATATAAAATGAAATATCCTCAAAGAAAGCAGAACCTTGAGGCTATTTCGGTGAACACATGCTGGGCATCGATGTGGACCTCCTCCTGCCTTGAACAGCTGATGCAGTAGCGGATCTGAGCGGCGTGCGTTGCCGAGGCGTTCGCTGAAGAGGCGGGGGTTGTTGGCGCGGCTGTTGTCGAGACGAACAAAGGCAGGGCGGAGCAGCAGCTTCGGCCGAAGAAATCGCCGGCAATGGAGGTTGGGCCGGATGCAGTCCTGGCCATGGCGACCGCTGCCACCTTAGATGCGCCCCACTCCCCTCGGATCTGGCCTCCTCCACAAGCAGGCAACCTCCTCGCCCGTGGAGAGTGCCGGGACTCTCCCGAATGTCATCCCCTCCGCGCGAGCATCAGTTTAGAGGAAGCAACGGAGGAGGGCAGCACAGATCAGATCGAGAGGGATAACTTACAATGTAGGACAGGGAGGAAGACCTGGGCCTTCACGGATTGGTGGCGTCCTCGTCCACCTCAACGTTCTTCTCCAGCCTCCACGGCTCCATCTCGCCCGTCGCACGTGCGGCGGGGGCCCAGGCCGGGTGGAGCAGGCAGACATGGAGGGCGAGGTCAGCGGCCTTGGTCTTGACAGCGGCGTGACAAGGCTGGTGGAGCGGCGGGTGAGCGATGAACGCACACGAAGCGGAGAGACGGGGAGGTCGTGGATGCGAACTAATGGTGCTGAGTGCGTTGATTCCGTTGGTTGGCTGCATGTACATCAGTCAATTTTCCTTGCGTTGATTCCGTACGTTGGTTTTCCTTCCGTAATTTCCTTCCGCAATTAGTTTTCCTTCCGTAATTCCGTCGGCAGCGCTCGGCTCGCACGGCAGAACGACGGAGCGGACAGAGAATGACCGCACCAAGGTAAATCTCAGGTCTTTGCTCTTTTTATTTGTATATTGTAGAGAGAGATAGAGATAGAGATTATATATACCAGATGATCTATCTAAACAATATCAAACTTGACATGCTCCGGAAGTACTGTATTGATGGTGGTTCTAGCAATTTGTTTAGCTTCCTCGATGGGTGGTTCACTGACTCCGTATCGCCGGAAATTATATGGTGGATATTGACCAATTTCTACTCTAAGAACCTCCAGTGCATCCGCATTTTCAATGACATGGAGAAGAAATTCGAGTTGCCCTGTCGTTGCATTGAATCCTGAGATCCATATGTTCTTCAAATGATTATATTTGCATTTGCATTGCCCAAGGTCTTTTCGGCTTGGACCCCCTTGTGCAAACCATAAATTGAAGCCAGCGAACTGCAAAAAGAGTAAATCATGAACAAATCAAGACAACATAACTAATAGTGTTGTATATAAAAGCACTAGTCAAGAAGCAAAACGATGGTACGCATGCAGTGAAAAAGCTAGCTAGCTAGGAACCTGCAGTGAGGTCCATTTAATTATATAAATAAACGTTATACATATATTTCATTTACCACGTTGAAGCAGTATATAAACGACATTTTGTTACTGTTTTTTCCCCTCATCATATAATAATATTTATATAAGCTGAAATATTGTGCTAAATTATGCATTATTATAACAAAAATCGAGATCTTGTTACCAAACTAAAAACAGCTAGCACACAATCAATAACAGTATAGTGCTCATCAACACTTGCGATTCTCTTGTTGTGGGTGCATATAGCTACTAGACTTGGTGAAATTTTGTTATAAAAACATAATATAATCACTGTCTTTTAAAAAAAAAAGAGGGGGTGCATTAGTTTGTACAATTGTACCCCTAGTTATATATGGAGCAGCTCGTCCCACCCCTGAGTATCAGTAATATAACCTTAGTGACATAGATGACTTATATTGAACACTGAAAAAAAATATGTAACTTGGATTGAATTGTAAAATTATGAAACATTGAAAAATATATATCATGGATGACTTACATGGACTTCCAGCTTTTCAATAAACGGTGTGGCTCTCAAGAATGAAAGCGATGAGTAAAGAATCTTGTCAACCTCGTCGTGGGAATATCGAATTAGCAACTGTAAATGCCGGAGATTGGAAAACCTTTTTAATGGGTAATCCCACGACCATTGCTTCTGCGAGAGCGAGAATTGAAAAAACAGAAAATTAATTAATTGTTTGAAGATTGTAATTGTCTTATTGGTCAAAATAAAACATGAAGCGAAATAATAGTTAGGTATGATGTACGGTACCTCTAGATATTTCAAACCAAGCCTCAAATTAGAGGTGAGGCTCTGCACGCTTGGAATACCATTGAGAAGGGATATAAGCGTATACTCAAAAACCGCCATGCTCAAGTCAAGATTTGCACTTTGCAGGTTCAATGAATGGATAAGATGGATAGGTACCAAGTCTCCGGCGTACTCAAAGGTTGCTAGATTGGCAGCAGTGATGTCTATCTTAGTGACCTGGCTGCATTCAACAACATTGAGGTAGAGTAGACTGGGTAGTGGAGTCGCTAGCATAAGTTGATCGGTGACGACGCATCTATCTATGCAAAGCCACTGGATCTTACTGGCACAACCGGACAATAGATGCTCAAGATCCTCTCTGGTGATATGCAGCACCTGCAGATAAAGCTTCCTCAGATTCGGGAAGCCTTTGAACTGGGCCGGTGGTCTGAAAGATACAAAACTAAGGTGCAGCTGCTGCAGGCTGCTTCCCCAGTTGTTGTCTGAAACTGAAGAAAGCAGCAGCTGCCGGAAAGGAAACTTGTATAGATCCTGCTTTCGCGGTTGACAGGATCCATCTTGCTCCCACCAGGTTTTGGGCTTGAGATCCAGGGTTAGGTTCTTTGTCCGTGATGAGACTGCGAATGCCACCCAGATGTGAATGTGATGCGCTAACATACCGTGGCCACCGCCGACGAAATCGGTTCGGACCTCGAACGTTTCCACGACGGTGCAGTGGTGTTTCTGCAAGACGTCGTTGACGTGAGGGATGAATCTGGCCACCTGGAAGGTTTCGTCGCTCAGCTCGTGCCTCTCGCATTTACATATGGCCACGGCATCAAAAGTTAGCCTCGGGCACGCTGACCACAGACGCATGCATTGCCTCCACTCGCTCGACAGGGCGCTACTTCTTGCAATTTCTATGGCCGGCAGCTTCGACACGATCGTGTACAAAAGGTCCTGCAGGCATGCAGATTTTTTTTCCCTCATCAGCACAGTACAGTACATATATAGAGTATATTATATTAATGATAGCGTACAATAAAAATCTATGTAAATCACAGTAAAAAAATCATATAAATTCAAAAAAATCATACATATAAAGGATATGACGATATACAATCTTTTAAAATATCTTATTTAAACTTGGCTTCATTTGTGAGATATAAAAATGATAAATTTTAAGCCAGAAAGTTATCTAAATAATTTTTTAGAAATTTTTTATTTTTCTATCTCATAAAAGAAGTCGAGTTTGGACAAGATATTTTATAAAATCGTATATCATCATATCATCTATATGTCAGATTTTTTGTATGAATTTAGATGTTTTTTTGTCGTAGTTTACACAGATTTTCATGAGAAGTTGGTTTGGACAAGATACGTTCTCTAATAATAAATATATTCAGTTAATTGAGTATGAAATAATTGAGTATATTATATACCGGTGGAAGATCGGTGATTCGAAGCAGGCCTGTTGCTGTGTTCTTCTTGTCGTCGTCGTCTTTGTCACCGTTGTTGTCGTCTTTGTCACTTGGTAGCTCGTCGTCGACTAACAATGCTGCTGCGTGGTCGGGGGACGAGGAGAGCCGCCGGCGGTGGCACAGGTCTACCCCAAACATGACGAAGATGATGATCGACACCTACGTATTGTTTTCCAGTTCCGATCAATCGAAAAGGAAACAACGACATGTATAAATATACATCTGATCTAATCATCGGTTGCCTCCCATCCGATCCCGATCCCAATCCTAGGCTGTGAACACAGGAACCAACGACCGGTTCGGATACAGGAGAGGTCGTATCATACACGACTCGCTTGGATGGATGGATACGTCTTTCAAGGTGACCGGCCGTGAACTTCTTGTCCCACGGCACGGTAGCCCGCTCCCACTCCCCAAGGCACACCCCTTCTGCGTTTTTAATCTCTCAGATTTTCATTTTTCTTCTTATTTTTCCTCTTTTTGCTATTACATATAGTTTTTGTTTTATTTTTTATGAGATGTCACATGATATTTTTCTAGAATATTATTTTATAAGGTGACATATGTTTTCTCAGACATAGATGGGTCTAATAATGAAAATATTTAGTATCTACTCCTATCCGTTCCAAAAAAGACCGTTGTTTTTGCTTCCTAAGAATTAAATTTGACTAAATATATATCAAAGTCATTAATATTTATGGTACATAATTAGTATTATTGGAAAGATCTTTCAATCTAGTTTTCAATAGATTTATTTAGAGATAAAATTTATACGTATTTTCTATAAATCAAGTCAAACTTACGACACAAAAATCTAAAACAACAATCTTTTTGGCACGAAGGGAGTAACATAAAACGATTCGTAAGGTACAATTGTAGAAGACTGGTAATACATCTCATGAAATATATGTTTGTATTATATTTTGTGATTCTCTTAAAGTATAGATGCAATGTTCACATTGTATATATGTGATGTTCTATGATGTATTTTAGAATGTTCATTTAGGTAATATAGCTGAAATTTTCTATAGTCATCTTTGTTCTATATTATATTTTATTTCTAATTCAAATATTTACATTCATTATTATTTATTTTTATTTCAATCTTTTGATTTTCACTTTGTCTTCTCATTTTTCCTTGTTTTTCCTATTATATATAATTGTTTATTTTTATGAGATGGTCTATGATATATTTTTTTTAAAATATTATTTTATAAGGTGAAATACGCTTTCTCAAATGTAAATGGGTTAACAATGAAAATGTTTTGTATATGATACAAAACATTCACAAAGTATAGTGGTAGGAGACTACTAGGGAGTAGGGACATTGTTTTTTGCTGCTCTTTGATGTTATCGTGTGGGAAGCCACTTTCGAGAAGGCGTGCATTAATATGACCGCTTTGGCCCACGCTTGCTCCAGCCCACGCCAACGAGAAAGCCAGCCCATGCTCACAGAACAGGTAGGGAATACGGAAGAAAAAAGTCTACTTCTCCTCCCTCAATTTTTGTGAAAGTCTACTTTTCCTCTCTGAACTTCGAAACTAGATAAACATCTCTCTCAACTTTTCAATCCATACACTTTACCTCCCCTGGTGTGGTTTTGACGGTGGTTTTGCTACATAACGGTGGTTTTGTCTTTTTCTTTTTTATTTATTTTGATTGAATTTTTGAAAAATCAGAGTAAATCACAAAAAATTCATAAAATAAAAAATCTAATTTTATTGGACTCCACGTAAGTAGATCTGGTATATTTTTATATAAAGTTTTTGCTAGTATTTTTCTTTTTTATTCATTGTGGCTGAATATTTGAAAAAGCATAGTAAATCATTAAAAATCATAAAATAGAAAATTTAATTTTGTTGGACTCCACATTAGTAGATCTACAAAGTGAATATATAATATGGTATTCTTTAGTTCAACAAAATAATTATAGAAGCTATAGTTATGAATTATTTTAATTAATTATAAAAAAAGTATAGATCGAAAGTTAAAGAAGAATTTTATACTAAAGTATATCATATTATATATTCATTTATAGATCTACTCATGTAAAGTCTAATAAAACTATATTTTCTATTTTATGATTTCTGTGATTTACTATAAATTTTTAAAAGTTCAGCCAAAATAAAAAAAAAAAGATTAACAAAAACTTTATACTAAAGCATACCATATTATGTATTCACTGCATACTATATTATACTGTAGTACTGTTGGATTGTCCGTGTGACCGTGTCGGGCTGTTGTTGGTGCACTTGTCTTGAGCATTATTTCCTCGGTGCTGCAGTGATATTTTGGTACTGGTCGCATGCACGGTGGACGTACGGTGTCTCTCTGGCCCCAGCATGCCACGTTTTTTTGGTTCTAAAAAAATGCCACATGACTCCTGCATGCATGCAGCTTCTTCAGGGCTTCTTCAACGCAACAGCGTGGCGAACTACCTCGTTGTCCAGCTAGGCAATAATACTATTTGGCACCGGCAGTAGTAGCCTCGCAGGCCGGGATGAAAATGGTATGGATATTTTCCGATCGTATTCGAGACCGAATTCGTTTAGAGGGGTTTTTATCCGTCCGTATCCGAGTCCGGACATTCAACATTCGGTACCGTATCCGTATCCGAATACTCAAATTGCATATTTATGATGTCGATATCCAATCGTATCCTATCCGGTATGATTGCTCGTATTCGAATCCGAATCCGAACAAAAATATGAAAATAAATATGGTATAAGTGATATCCGTCCGTATCCGATCTGTTTTCATCCATACTTGCAGGTGTACAGAGAGGCTCTTGCAGAGGAGTCGATGGCCTCCTCTGACAAAAGTTTGAAGTAGCATCGGAGAGATGCGTTGAGGGCTGTGGAAGCAACATCTGAATAGAAAAAAAAGTTATCTGACGAACAGCTAAACGTGCAGTGACTTCCTGTCCTCTCTGACGGAAAGCAATATACTCCCTCCGTCCCATGGAGAACGTCGTCCGGAAAGCGTGTTTGTGAGGGAGGCACGGTTTTCCAACGACAAAGTCCATGGGACAGAGGGAGTACTGTGTATTGGCTTGCGTTGTGAAAGTAATAGACCTCTATGCTCCTTGCCGATGTGTCACGTCACTTTTAATCAAAGCATATGTTGCGTACTGCGTTGGGGTCATGACACGCGCGGCTTGTGGTCGTGGCCACGCTGCCGCCCGACCCCTTCCTCTCGCTCCACGTATACATACTCCTTTGGGATAGAGGAAAAAGTCTAAATTTCACTCTCAACTATCAGCACTTGTCTAACGTAGATCCTGAACTACAAAACTAGATATTTTACACCTTAAACTTTCGAAAATGGTGCAAATAACCCCCCGAGACGGTTTTGGAGGGTGGTTTTGCTACAGTAACGCAGTTTTGTCTTTTTATTTTTTTAATTATTTCAGCTGAATCTTTAAAAAATTATAGTAAATCATAAAAAATTCATAAAAAAAAAAATCTAATTTTGTTGGACTCCACATCAATAGATCTACACAGTAAACATTTATAACTTAGTTATAGATTTATTTAGATTCATACTTAGGTTTATGCTTGTTAAATATAAATAAATCTATAAATGATCCAATAAATATAAAATTTTTACTACAGTTCAAGCATATTATAATAAGCTCACCATAAAAATTTCACCACAATTCGACTATAGAAATTACAGTTATGAATTATTCCATTTAATTACAAAAAACATAAGTCTAAAATTACAGCAAAAACTTTGTACTAAATATACTATATTATATGTTCACTATGTAGATCTACTGATGTGGAGTCCAACAAAATTAGATTTTCTATTTTATGATTTTTTTCTGTGATTTACTATGATTTTTTAAAGATTCAGCCAAAATAATTAAAAAAAGAAAAAAAACAAAACCACATTACTGTAGCAAAACCACCCTTTAAAACCGCCCCAGGGGGTTATTTGCACTAGTTTCGAAAGTTCAGGGTGTAGAATAGCTGGTTTTGTAGTTCAGGGCCTAGATTAGGCAGTGCCGATAGTTGAGGGGAGAATTTAGACTTTTTCCTTGAGGTAGATAATACCAACACGGGACGGCCGGGCGCAGAGTAACGGGGAGCTTCGCGCTCACCAAGCGAGTCACCGGCGTTCCTCGGCCGGGCCGCCGCCAGGGAATTCAAGTCCCACATTGCCAACTGCTCTACAATCAGCTGCTGCCTTGTTGCATTGTAGGCAGCTTCTCAGGGCTCAGTACAAATTTAAAAAAATACGAGCACCCGTATCAAGTCTGAGATTTGAATCTGAAATATTATTCCACCACAAGAAATCCAAGCCGCTGAGTTTTTTACATCGTCACCGCCATTTGTGCTTCACGTCAACACCATAACTATGTATATGCATGGAGAGTTATTATATCATTATTGTGTTAACCTCATTATTGATGACGATGACATGAACTCTCGACTGAGACGAATTGAAGGCCGAGCTAAGCTCTCGATCGCCGAGATGTTGTCGATCGGCGCCCCGGCCGGACACGATCCGAGGCGTAGTAGTGGCGTGCACATGCATGGATGGCCGGCGCGCGGACCCGTCTTTATTTCTTCCCGGCCGGCCGAGCTACATGTATGGGCAACACGTACGTGCATGCGCGCGGAGGGCACGTGCGGTGCAGGGTCACGTGTGCATGCTGACCACCTCCGATCGATCCCCGGCCATGCTGACCTTGTAAGCCACTGACTTCCGGCGATCCACATGTTTCGTTCATATGCATGTATGCAACTGTATACGGATGTCGGATGGTGATCAACGAGACACGCGCTCCGGCCGGGGGTGTCATGCGCTGCCGCGGATCGATGGCGTTTCAGCCTTTGAGGACACATCACGCTCGGCTCCGGTGCCAACCAAGAGAGTCGTAGGTCGATCGAGTCGGTCTCGGGCGCCGCGACCGCGCGCAAACAGATCGAATACAATACGTACGATAGTAATCCGATCCGAAACGGTTTTTGCATTGACGGCCAGGACCCAGGATCATCGATCATATCTTTATTATAAACATAAGCACGCACATATTTCCTTTAAAATAAAATACAGTAAGTATAGGTTACGATCGAAGGAGTATCGCCATCGTGTGATCATCATGTTTGGGGGACAAGTGTGGTGGTTTCCTACTCTCCGCCGCGGGCTCTCCTCGTCGACGTCCCCCAACGCAGCAGCAGCATTGTCAGTCGACGGCGACCAAGCAGCAGGTGCCAATGACAACAACAACAACAACGAGCCAGCAACTGGCCTTCTTCAAATCACCCATCTTCCACCGGTGTGTATATATGTTGTTTATATACATAGAAGATACATTAATCATTATTTCATATAATGATGATAGAGAAAAAAAATTCATGCGTGCAGGACATTTTGTACACGATCGTGTCGAAGCTACCGGCAAAAGAAATTGCAAGAAGCAGCGTCCTGTCAAGCCAGTGGAGGCGATGCATGCTTCTGTGGTCAGCGTGCCCAAGGCTAACTTTCGATGCCGTGGCGATATGCAAATGTGAGAGGTACGAGCTGAGCGACGAAACCCTCCAGGTGGCTAGATTCATCCCTCACGTCAACGCCGTCCTGCAGAAACACCGCCGTAGCCACTGCACCATCGTCGTGGAAACGCTTGAGGTCAAGACCGATTTCGTCGGCGGCGCCCACGGCCTGCTAGCTCATCACCTCCACGACTGGGTCGAATTCGCCGTCTCATCGTCGAGGACCAAGAACCTATCCCTCGATCTCAAGCCCGAAATCTGGTGGGAGAAAGATGGATCTTGTCTACCAAGAAAGCAGGATCTATACGAATTTCCTTTCCGGCCGCAGTTGCTTTCTTCAGTTTCAGACAACAACGGGTGGGGAAGCAAACCTGCAGCAGCTGCACCTTAGCTTTGTATCTTTCAGACCACCGTCTCAGTTCAAAGGCTTCCCGAATCTGAGGAAGCTTTATCTGGAGGTGCTGCATATCGCCAGGGTGGATCTTGAGCACCTGCTGTCCCGATGCGCCAGTAAGATCCAGTGGCTCCGCATAAACAGATGTGCTGTCGACGATCATCTCACGCTGGTGACTCCACTGCCCAGTCTTCTCTACCTCAATGTTGAATGCGGACAGGTCACCAAGATAGACATCAATGCTGCCAATCTAGCGACTTTTGAGTACACCGGACGCTTGGTACCTCTCCATCTTATCCATTCATTGAACCTGCAAAGTGCAAATCTTGACTTGAGCATGGCGGTTTTTGAGTATGCGCTCATATCCCTTCTCAATGGTATTCCAAGCGTGCAGAGCCTCACCTCTAATTTGAGGCTTGGTTTGAAATATCTAGAGGTACCGTACATCATACCTAATAACTATTTCGTTTCATGTTTTATTTTGACCAATAGGACAATTACAATCTTCAAACAATTAATTAATTTTCTGTTATTTTTTTCAATTCTCGCTCTCTCAGAAGCAATGGTCGTGGGATCACCCATTAAAAAGGTTTTCCAATCTCCGGCATTTACAGTTGCTAATTGGATATTCCCACGACGAGGCTAACAAGATTCTTTATTCATCGCTTTCATTCTTGAGAGCCACACCGTTTATTGAAAAGCTGGAAGTCCATGTAAGTCATCCATGATATATATTTTTCTATGTTTCATAATTTTACAATTCAATCCAAGTTACATATTTTTTTCAATGTTCAATATAAGTCATCTATGTCACTAAGGTTATATTACTGATACTCAGGGGGTGGAACGAGCTGCTCCATATATAACTAGGGGTACAATTGTACAAACTAATGCACCCCCTCTATTTTTTTTTTTAAAAAAAGACAGTGATTATATTATGTTTGTATAGCAAAATTTCACCAAGTCTAGTAGCTATATGCACCCACAACAAGAGAAGCGCACCCATCTCCAGTTTGCAAATTAATAAAGCTGTTTCCATTTGTTCTGCAAGTGTTGATGAGCACTGTACTGTTATTGATTGTGTGCTAGCTGTTTTTACTTTGGTAAGATCTCGATTTTTGTTATAATATGATAATGCTTAATTCAGCACAATATTTCAGCTTATATAAATATTATTATATGATGAGGGGAAAAACAGTAACAAAATGTCGTTTATATACTGCTTCAACGTGGTAAATGAAATATATGTATAACGTTTATTTATATAAATGGACCTCACTGCAAGTTTTGCTTCTTGACTAGTGCTTTTATATACAATACTATTAGTTATGTTGTCTTGATTTGTTCATGATTTACTCTTTTTGCAGTTCGTTGGCTTCAATTTATGGTTTGCACAAGGGGGTCCAAGCCGAAAAGACCTTGGGCAATGCAAATGCAAATATAATCATTTGAAGAACTTATGGATCTCAGGATTCAAAGCAACAACAGGGCAACTCGAATTTCTTCTCCATGTCATTGAAAATGCGGATGCACTGGAGGTTCTTAGAGTAGAAATTGGTCAATATCCACCATTTAATTTCCGGCGATACGGAGTCAGTGAACCACCCATCGAGGAAGCTAAACAAATTGCTAGAACCACCATCAGTACTGTACTTCCAGAGCATGTCAAGTTTGATGTTGTTTAGATAGATCATCTGGTATATATTACAGTAATTGCGTGGTTTTTGCATGCATATTGGGCCCTCCAATTAGCCGTACAATAAACTCATGCCTATAATATATAATGTGTATGTAGTACATTCGTTATACTCAATAAATAAGTGTGAGTGCAAAGCTGTGTAAATGGTGAACTATTTCTTCTTCTCGGTGTTAAAATATGCAGTTCTATATATTTGTCAAAAAAGAAAGGGGTTTAGAACACCGGCTGGCTCAAGATAAGAACATAGGTATACAGTGTTTAGTTGGTATAAACTGGTAATGGCAATGAGAATGGGAATGGATTGCGGGAGGAATCGATGATGGGATCACTTGTTAGGCCTCGTTTAGATTGAAAGTTTTTACAACCTAAATTTTCTGTAGCACTTTCGTTTATATTTGGTAAATATTATTCAATCGTGGATCAACTAGCTAGACTCAAAAAAAGATTCGCCTCGTAGTTTACAACTAAGGCCATGTTTGGATCCTATGAACTAATAACTAGTTAACTAACAATTAGTCCATAATGATCCAAACAAATGAACTAATAGGTGAACTAGTGGGTGAATTAATGACTAATCCAAAACTCAACTAGTACTAGTTCACTGGTTCACAAAACCCAACTAGTTTGTAGTTCATTGGATCCAACAGACCCAGAACTATATAATTACTTATTTTTTACTAACATGATTCATCCGATACAGAAAAAATGAAAATAAATTAAAAAACATTCAGTGCTAGTTTTTTTTTCAGAAACTTGATCCCAAGGCTTCTGTTTTCCAGATTGAATACCCTGAAAAACCAAAGTCAAAACAATGTTAAAAACAGTTAAAAAAGGCACGAAGAAGGTTTGCGTAAAAAAAAAAATTATAAAAAATTGTAGTGATAAGCTGAAAACTTTATTAAACCATTAAATTGTAAAGTTTCAACTAAAAAATGTTGAAAACTATATGAAAACTTTAAACCATTAAATTGTAAACTTTCAACTACAAAAGGTTGTAAACTATGCGCTCCGTATTTATCAAAAAAAATAGTTAAACTATGATCATAAAAAGTTTGAACTACTAGGCTAAAAACTTTACTCACAGAAATTATAAACTTTGAACTGCTACGTTGAAAACTTTACTCTCATAAATTATAAAATTTGAACATCATTAAATGTTTTTTAGCCATCTTGTGAGTTTATAATTAAAGAAAGCTATATAATTTGAACATCATTATTATTTTTTTTTTGCCCAGTTCGGTTGGACCAGCCAGCTGAAAGCTAACCGCAACCTGTTGGCCCGGTAGAGGACAAATTGGATCATGGGCTCCTGACCCCTTTTCTTTCTGATACTATTTTGTTTGTTTAGTGTAGAAGCTCGATTTGAAAAACAAAATATTCGTGGGCTGATAAAGATTTTGTACAGAAAAATACTGTTAGCATAATTCACGGTTATGGCAATGAATAAACAAAAATGCAATTAGAAGAGACATAGCTTGAAAACAAAACGTACTACCTCCATTTCAAATAACAGGACGTTTGATTTTTTCTCTCCACTAAGTTTGACTGCTCATTTTATTTATAAAATTTGTGTAAAAATAAAAAAAATTGAAGTCATTATTGAAGAACTTTTATAAATAAAGCAAGCCACGACAAAACAAATGTTATTTTATACAATTTTTTTTTGAATAAAACGTGTACTCAAACTTAGTATCAAAAAATCAAACTGGATGGAAGGAGTAATAACTATTTTGATGTAATATTATCGTCGACCAAAAATCTTGAAGACTTGACTAAGTATGGGGATGGAATGCGAGTGTAACAGTAGAGTGGCTGTTTGTGCTCTGGAACAGTGTGTCGACTTTTGGTGCGTGGCGGTGGAGGCAAGTCAGCTCAGCTCACGACTTTTGGCCCATTGCATGAAAGGAGAACGTTCTGAAATATGAGGCTTTTTGGACGGGACTGCCCCTCCTCGCATGTGCGCCGCCGGTCGCTCGGCTTTCCTCGCGTCTCACGCCGCACAACACGTAATTCCCTCGGACCATGCAAAATTTGCGCCAGAAAGAAAAATAATGCGGATGCAGGGGTCAAACCGTGAACTCCAGCCTTGGGCCGCGGAGCCTTGGCCAACACTATGAAGAATTTGTGTACAAATGGCACCGCGCTCTGTATTTAATAAGGACAAGATAGGAAAACTAACTCCTAATTAATCATCCCTTGTAATCGTACTCATGTCCTAAACGTCATCTAATTAGGATTCGGAGGGAGTATGTTGCTAATATTTGCCACGTAAAAATTTGTCGTGTGTGATGTTTCAGCTCATGCATCTGTCAGTGTCACCCCCAGCTCTCAGCGTTATCTCAGTGTGTGAACTGGCTCCGGCCTCTCAGCGTGACAACCGACGCCACCACTATGCAACTTGGTCGAATTGACCCAGCTAAAAACAACTTGGCCAAAGCAAAAAAAACTCATCTAAGAGACACCTCAACTAGAAAAAGACACCATGCATAACAGAGCACAACCATCCTCGAAGCACCGAGTACCAGCACCCTAGGATAATCACCATGATTGGCGGCAAAAAGGTCTAGTGTGGAAACCGGATCGCCACCGACATGAGCCGCTCCTTGTACTCAGTCCGCATGTGAGCGGCGTCCATTCCCTACGTTGCCAAATCTCGGCTGGTGACCTTGGACCCCACAACTCTTTCGCCGCAGCCTCGCCTCCCTCTTCTCCGAGATAGCCTTCGACCGTTGCCTTTCCACTCTCAACGTGCCTCAACCCTCCGAGGACCCGAGGACCCAAGGAGGAGGATGACAAGACTTGTGGGCCCAGGGCATGGGTGACCCATCAAATGTAGGAGCTAGTCGAAGCTTGATGTTTCAGGTCCCTCAACTGTCATCGCCAACTCTCAGCGTGATATCAAAAACTGGTTTAGAATTGACCAAATTTATAATGAGTGGCATTAACATTTTGTGTGTTCCATATACTCCCTTCCTCCCAAATTATAAGAAGTTTGACTTTTTTAGTCCCAAATTTGACCACTTGTCTTATTTAAAAATTTTTACATAATATTATTTTTTTTTGTCATGGCTTGCTTTATTAATAGAAGTTCTTCGAAATAACTCAAATTTAGCCATATTTGCACAAATTTTTTAAACAAGATGAACGGTCAAATTTAAAGTGAAAAAAAAAGTCAAATGTCTTATAATTTAGAATGGAGAGAGTAGTTTGCTACGAGAATAATTATTAATCTAATGATACTCCATATCTCTCTCTCTCTTTGATTTCTGGCTCTAGAATGTGGATTCTATGGTGGGTCCAGAACAGAAATCGAGGTCGTGCACTGTGGGAACCTTTACCCGGCGCGCGTGCACTCCGACTGTTTGTGACGCGCGCGTGTTGGGAAGATTAGCAACGCGCGTAGCAGTAGTAGTTTCTCAAGTCAGCTTTTTTTTTTTGGGCCGGCCCATATACGTTACTCTAGGACCTTTTCTTTATTCTCGTGTCTAGATACATTTGGGCCCATTTTGATTTTCAATTCTCTTTCGGGACAGCGGTTTCGTGGGAGATAAAAAGGGCGGAGGATGGTTTCACATCTATTTAGATGTGAGAGTGTTTTTTTCAGAATTCAAATTATTTCATATTTGCAACTTACATAATATACTTTGCCCACTATTTAAATGATTCACCCAATACAGAAAAAATAAAAATAAATTAAAAAACATTCAGCGCTAGTTTTTTTTTGGCCGAAACTTGATCCCAAGGCTTCTGCTTTTCAGATTGAATACCCTGGAAAACCAAAGACAAAAAATGTTAAAAACAGTTAAAAAGAGGCACAAAGAAGGTTTGCGTAAAAATAATATAAAAATTGTAGTGATAAGCTGGAAACTTTATTAAACCATTAAATTGTAAACTTTCAACTACAAAAGGTTGAAAATTATGCGCTCCGTATTTATCAAAAAATAGTTAAACTATGATCATAAAAAGTTTGAACTACTAGGCTAAACTTCGCCATGAAGCGAAGCGAAGCTGGCGCGTTGCCCCCGCCGCGTTGCCTGCGGAGCCCAGCCCAAGAGCCAGCTGCCTGCTCCACCAACAATGGCGCCCGGCAGTGATAGCGCGGCGTCCTCGGTTCAAGAATCAGAGCTAGCGCTTGCTGCAAAGTCTCGGCGGCGAGTTTTATTGTGATTTTTCTAAAACTGCCATATCAAATATAGTGAATGCAAAGTTTCATTTCATAGTTCCAGGGCGTGTTTGGATGGGGCAGTGTCCTATCCCATCGAATCTTGTCACACATGTATGGAGTATTAAATGTCGTCTAAAAAATAATTAATTCTATAGATTGCAATAACTTTGCGAGACGAATCTTTTAAGCCTAATTGGTATGATTTGACAATGTGATGCTACAGTAAATATTTGCTAATGATCAATTATACTTAAAAAAATTTTGTCTCATAGTTTCCTGATGAGTTTTGTAATTTATTTTTTTATTAATATTCTAAACCCCCTTCTAATATCCCTCCGACATTTTAATATGACATAAACAAAAATTTTTCTACACCATCCAAACACCCCCTCATAGTCATTGAATTTCATGACTTAGAGTTAGTAATTATCGTATCATGCCACGAGCCCAAGAGAGCTTTATTTCTGACATGCTACTTGAGTACATTATCCCTCGAAGAAAGTGCCATTTGATGAATAGCAGGTCTCTCCCGATCTCAAAACAAATGTACATTTTGATTTAGGGCGTGCTTAGTTTCTTTTTGCAAAAAAATTATCATCTATCAGATCGGATGTTTGATAAATGTATGAAGTATTAAATACATAAATTTTTAAAAACTAATTGTATAGAATGAGATAACTTTACAAGACGAGTCTTTTTAAGCTTAATTAGTCTATGATTTAACAATATACTTCTACTGTAAATATTTACTAATGAAAAGTTAATTATGCTTAAAAATTTTTCTACACCCTTACATGGAGTTAACCATTTCTAAGTGATTACTCTAATTTGTTTATTGAAAAAATACATTAGTGATTAATCTAATGATAATTATTTAATATTATGAATCACAACATCTTTTTAATATAATTAGGCAAACTTTGGAATGTTCGACTCCACGTAATACAATTGTGTATATGTATTTATTTTGGGACAGACGCAAGAGCAGAAAACAAAAACACTCGGGCGCTAGAGTAGCACAAAATTTTATTTACTTTTTACTCCAAAACAAAAGCTCAGGACACGACATGACGAAGAGTGTGAAACTCGAGTCGAAAGGCTGGCCCATGACTAGTAGTCACTAGTAGCAGGCTACTGCGCAAGCGCCCCACTCCCCCCCATTCGACCATTCCTGTTGCCAGTTCTTCATTTAGTACCACATCGGCAACTCTGCCGACGTTTACGTTACTTAAAAGATCGAATGTGCAAGCAGCACCGAACTTCTTACTTACACGACTTGTCATGTGTTCACTTTGCCTGTGCTGGTATTGGTCCTGCCGGCCTGCGGTGCTGGCGGGGTTTCAATCCTCCGGTGCTCCCGGCCCCCTCAACTCAGTAGTTACGGAAACCAATTTTTTTGTTTTTAATTTAAATTCAGTTGGAACTTCCAAAGTCATTTTGAATTATATAATATATGTGACTTCTTTGCTCGAATCTGTTCTCATAATATGTCAGACTTATTGATACACATACCTCTTCAGACTGTGGCATGGTGACTTTGTTTTTTTTTACTCAGCATAAAATTGTATATTTATATTTTGATAGAAGAATTTTTTTCATACGAATCTATTTATATTAGTTTTCACATTTATAAAAACTCAACACTTAAAAGTTATTTAGAATTTATGTTCCCAATGTTTGATTCAAGCTTTGTCTAAAATGAGGTTTTTTTTTTCTATACCGAGAGTTTGCTATTAAATGGGTCTCTGAACTAAAAAAAAAATATGACTATCTAGGTCCTTAACCTATCTAGCTTATGTGCACCAGCAGCATTCCAAAACATACCACATGTATTGCCAGGAGCCAACGTGGACATGCCACCGTGGATCTTGGAAAGAACGCATGCATGCGTGGAGCGTGGTGTGGGTGGGCACAGGTGTGCACCATGCACGCACGTCGGCTTTGGATCTTCACGTGCGCGCGGGCCACATTGTAGGCAGGCTCGGCCGCCGGGTCTTGGCACGTACAGCAGCCAGCCACACGTCCGGCGCCTGCATGCAAAAATGAATCCGGCATCGCTCTCGCCTTTCTTGCATCGTACGTCTGCTACACGACAAGCAACGTACGGGTCATCTCCATTCGCGGCGTTGTTCAAGCACCGACCGTACCAGCACGGCTTCGCGCGTCCTCGCTCCATCCACAAGCTTCTTCTTTCTCTGGCTCGCTTCTTCGCGCGATTCTCCGGCGGCGCGCGCGGCTCCGGCCTCCAGCCTTTAAGGTTTGCTAGCTTCTTTCACATTAGCTTACACGTGTATGTTGGTGGCATGTCTACGTTAGCTCTTGGCACATGCGTGGCATATATTAGACTGCTGGCGTACAAGACAGATAGATAGATCGAGAGAACCTAGATGGGGGAATACACACTACAATTTACTCAGTAAGCCTTAACCCAAGGAAAAAGAGAAAGAAAGTTGTTGCCTGCATCTTGAGCCCTGACGAACGGTGGGCCGAGGGGTTGCCTCCTCCATGTTGCGTGACGACCCCGCCATCCTCTGGGCCGAGCCCAAGAAACATGCATCCCCCCCCCCCCACCCCCAACCCGAAAGGCCTTATTCGTTTAGGCCCTTCCGGGCCGGGGTGAAGGCCCAACCTACCTTGGATCAGCCCGGCCTGGTAAGTTTCCGGCCAACGACGACAACAAACAGGCGTCCGATCCTGCCGGCGTTGTCGTCTCCTTGTCACGGCGGGCGGCAACACTCATGGCCGCCGCGCCGCCGCCGCTGCAGGCCCCGAGCTGCTAAGTAGCGGAGGACGTCAACACCCCCATGCATGCGCCGCGCAGCAAGCAGGCGCGAGCGAGCGAGCTGGCGCGTTGCCTGCGGGAGCCCAGCTCAAAAAGCCAGCTTCCTGCGGAGCCCAGCCCAAGAGCCAGCTGGAGCGTTCCCGGCAGTGGCGCGGCGTCCTCGGTTCAAGAAACAGAGCTTGCTGCAAAGTCTCGGCGGCAAGCTTTATTGTGATTTTTCTAAAACTGCCATATCAAATATAGTGAATGCATAGCTTCATTTCATAGTTCCAGGGCGTGTTTAGATGGACAGTGCCCTGTCCCATAAAATCTTGTCACACATGCATGGAGTATTAAATGTAGTCTACGATTTGACTATGTACTTTTACTGTAAATATTTACTAATGAAAAATTAAAAATTTTGTCTCGCTGTAATTTTTTGTTTTATTATTAGTCTACGTTTAGACACAACCTTACATGGAGTTAACCAATTCTAAGTGATTACTCTAATTTGTTTATTATAAAAATACGTTAGTGATTACTCTAATGATAATTATTTAATATTATGAATAACATCATATTTTTTTTTGCGAAGATCCGATTCTGTTTCGGACACTCATACATGAACGCACACTCACCCCTATGAGCGCACGCACGCACACCCTACCCCTATGAGCACCTTTCAAGAACCGAGATGGACCGGCAAATCTCGAAATTGATGAAGTCACTACAGGCGCTCATTGTCGACGGGCACATCGCCTACCACCGAAAGCATAGCGCCGTTAAATCCTGGATAAATCCAGGAAAATGCGAGCACCCGTGTCAAGTCTGGGACTTGAACCCGAGTGGGCAGGTTCCACCACAAGAAATCCAATGTTTGACTCCACGTAATACAATGGTGTGTACGTATTTATTTTGGGACAGACGCAAGAACAGAAAACAAAAACACTCGGGCGCTAGATCGGTAGCACAAAATTTATGTACTCCAAAAAACAAAAGCTCAGGACACGACATGACGAAGAGGGTGAAACTCGAGTCGAAAGGCCGGCCTATGACTAGTCACTAGTAGGAGGCTGCTGCGTGTCTCTTGCAAATGGGCGGCAGGCCCATGAACAACTAGCAGGCCTGCGCAAGCGCCCCACTCTCCCCCATTCGACCATTCCTGTTGCCAGTTCCTTCTTCATTTAGTACCATATCGGCCGCTCTGCCTACGTTTACGTTGCTTAAAACCCCGAATGTGCATAAGTCGTAAAACTTCCTATACGACTTGTCATGTGTTCTCCTTACCTGTGCCGATTGGGCCGGTTGAGCCCGTTGAGTGTGATTGGGGTCCTGCCGGCCTTGCGGTGGTGCTGTCGCGGGGTCTCAATCCTCCGGTGCTCCCGGCTTCAATTCGGTTGTGGGAAAACAATTTTTTTTGTTTTTAAATTCAGTTGGAACGTCCCCTCAAAAAAAAAAAAAAAAAAAGTCATTTTGGAATTCCAAAGTCATTTCTCGAATTATATGTGATTTCTTTGCGCGAATCTGTTCTCATAATAAGAGAGACTTATTGATACACACCTCTTCTGGCACAGTGACTTTTTTTTTTTTACTCAGCATAAAATGGTATATTTATATTTTGATAGAAATTTTTTTATACAAATCTAATTAATATAGTCTTCACATTTCTAAACTCAATATTTAAAATTTATTTATGATTTATGTTACCAATGTTTGACCTAAGTCTTATCTAAAATGAGGTTTTTTTTTTCTACTGAGAGAAAGGTTTGTCATCCGCATCTCTAAATTAAAAATATAGCTATCTGGGTCATCAATCTATCTATCTTATACACCAGCAATCCAAAACATGCCACATGTACGTCAGGAGCCAACGTGGACATGCCACCGTGGATCTTGGAACGCACACATGCACGCATGCGTGGTCTGGGCACAGGTGCATGCATGCATGCACGTCGGCGATCCGATCGCGGAGCCACATTGCAGGCAGGCTCGGCCGCCGGGTCTTGGCACGTACTGTACAGCAGGAGCCACACGTCCGGCGCCTGCAAAAATAAATCCGGCATCGCTCTCGCCTTTCTTGCATCGTCTGCTCCACGACAAGCAACGGGTACATCTTCGCGGCGTTCAAGCACCCGTACCAGCACGGCTTCGCGTCCTCCATCGACTCCATCCAGCCAGCCAGCTTCGGTCTGGGTCGCTTGTATACATGTGTGCAAGAATTCCTGCACTTGCTAGCTTCTGTTTTTTTAAGGTTTGCTAGCTTCTTTCATTTTAGCTTACACGTGCATGCATGGCTATGTATATCTCCACGGTGGCATGTTCTTGGCACACGCGTAGCATATATTGGACTGCTGGTGTACATGATAGATAGATCGAGAGGACCTAGATAGTCATATTTGTAGTTCAAGGACCTAAATGAAAATCAACAAAAAGTTTAAGGACCCACAAGGACAATTTAGAAAGAAAACTGTTGACTCAAGAATCTTGAGCCCGACGAACGGTGGGGGTAGGAGGTGGGCCTCCAAGAGGGCTAGGAACAAAAGATCCTTTTAGTCGCCCAACCCACCACTATCCCTGCCCCTAATGTAGACCCCCTCATCAAACCCCACCATGTAGAGGACCCGGATGGAAATCGACAAAAAGTTTGGGGACCCACACCGCAATTTACTTAGGAAGCCCTAACCCAAACAGGCGTCCGGCCCGAGTAAGAGTGAGGTAGGAGGTGGGGTCAAGGGGGCAACAGGATCAAAAGAAGCTCGCGTCGCCCAACCCACCACTATCCCCGAGCCCCTAAGTAGCGGAGGACGTAGACCCCCATCAAACCCCACCACATGCCGCAGCCTCTAGCGGTGTGCCTATATATGAACGCCCGCACCGGGAGAGTCTGGCCGGGGCCGGCGGCTCGGCCGACGCCCACCTCCTCGCCATGGTGTGGTAGATGCGAAAAGACGACCAACCTTGCTGCAAAGTCTACGCCACCATGATGCAATGCCCCACAAAAAGAGCCATACCGCCCACTTCATCACAAAGTGAATGCATAGCTTCATTTCATAGTGTTGCGGCGTGTTTAGGGGTGGCTTACGCCCTAGTTGCTTAAAAGGCTTGTCAACGGGGGGGTGTGGAGTTTTCTTACTAGTATACCACCTTTGACATGAGCCACGCCTCAGAATATTTCCACATGAAAATGGCGTCCATTCCCTACCCATTTGCCAAATTTTATTATGACCTCGGACGTTTAGAGCTCTTCCATGGAGTTAACCCTCTTCTAAGGGATAGCCTTCAATTTGTTTTTCCAAAATCGTTAGTGCCTCTCTATTCTCCAAGGATTTAAGGATTATGAATAACATCATATTTATGGGCCCGGGGCATGGGCGACCTATCAAATGTAGGAGCTAGTCGAAGCTTGATGTTTGAGTCCCCACGCACGCGCCACCTATGAGCACCTTCAAGGGCGAGATGGACCGGAATTGAGGGGGGTGCACTATTTTCTACTATACCACAAGTATGGCTATGTATATAATTTTATACAATTTTTTTTTCTAAACAAGTATATGTATATCCAAACACAATAAAAATGTGTAACAAGAGTTTATAAAAGAAAAAAATAATACCCACTTGATATGTAATCCCTCCATACGGTAAAAAATAACATTCATGATAACATTTAGCATACTAAAGAGTTATTAATTAGGTATAGTTTCATGTATTTTATTTTGATAATGGAGGAGAACAAAAGTTCAAAAAAACAATAGGGCAATAGATACTTTAGACTCAGTTTGGATATGTTGTAATTTTAAAAATAAAGGACACTCGATGACAATAGTTTTTGAAACCACACCCATGTAACACAACGATACTTCTTTCATCTCTAGATAAACCAACTTTTGACAGTACAATGAAGACACTCATAACACACACTCCCCCCTTTATAAACACATGTACAAATCTTACCCTTCTATCATTTAGTACCAAATCTAGGACCTCATGATGTTTACGAGGCTTAAAACCACTAAGTTATAAGTCGTAGAACCGCTGAACTAATACGCTCCTTGTCAGGTGTTCTCGCCTTCCATTAGGCACTAAGTGGGCCGGTTGAGCCCGTAAGTGTGATTGGGGTCCTGCACGGCCTTGCGGTGAACTCAAGTTCCACAATTTCACCGGGAATTCCTCCGGAACTTACATCACTTAGTTCATTTCATACAACAAGGGAAAACAAATTTATTCATTACAATAATTCAGTTGGAACGCGGAATTAAAAAAAGCGGAATAGAAATAAACATCTAGCGGAAAGCGATACAAGGATTCCATCATTGCCCATCCTTTGATGAATCCTCCACACAAGAGCTACTCCTCCATCCGAACCCGCAACAAGGGAGATAAACCCCGAGTACACAATGAATACTTAAAAGACTTACCGAATAAAAAATATATAAATCCGACTCTCAAGGATATGCAATAGGCTTTATGAGTGGTTTTGTTTATGATTTTATAAAAAAAGCATAAATAAGCATAAGTCCTTATTCCCATATTATTCAAAGAATTTTTGTAGACTAGCTATCCAAGCTATGTAAGCACCTATACTACTCTCATAGCAAGTGGTAAGCAATCGGGGTCTCTTTTCATCCATTTTTCATCTTCCATTTATTTATATTTTGATAGAAATAAAGTTTATACAAATGCCGTTCATTGTCTTCACATTTCTAAATCAATATTTAAAATTTATTTATGATTTATGTTACCAATGTTTGACCTAAGTCTTATCTAAAACAACTTGTTTTTCCCCGCCCGAAAGGTTTGTCATCCGCACTTGGACTCAAGCTCCCGACATTACATGCCTTTCCATGTAATCTATCTAGGACCTCCACCATCCCAATCCAAAACATGGTCCATGTACGCCGGAACCCAAGACAAGAGAGAGCAAGCCTGGATCTTGGAGCTCCCATAAACACGTATGTGTTCGGGACAAGTGCATGTGGCTTAACCTTCAACCCTTAGCAACGATCGGTCCTTAACCGACGCAGGACGAGAAACCGTGTAACCGGGTTGGCACGTACTGTACAGCAGGACAGCCCACGTCACACACCACCAAGAATCACACCATATCTCTCGCCCGGTCAACATATTCCTTTTCCACCATTTATCATGTGGGTAAAGCATCCTCCTACTTGTGAGTACCGGCGGCAGGTTACTCACTCTACCGACAAACCTAAGCATAGCATCTACTCGAGCCTATCATACTAGTAAGACTCATAGGTAGATATATATAGGTTTGCTAGGTGGTTTCCATAACAATGCCTAAATGTAAATGCAAACATGTAGATATTTAAAGATTCATAAAATATAGGTTATGCAGGGGCTTGCCTTGGGTAGGCGGGTCAATCGAGAGGACCCATAGTCATATTTGAAACTCAAGGACTCTGGAACACCTCCGGTTTAAGGAATCTCCTCCACGTACTTTCTATCACCTCCTCGAACTCGGCGTCGTCTAGGAAGGTACAACACGGACTCGTTCTCTACATGGGCGATCTTTGATGCAATAAGGACGGCAACAACAACTCTTAAAAAGAAACACCACAAACTATTCCCGCCCAGCTAACTCTAATGGCTAACATGACTAACTAGTTAACACACCCATGGCATTATTTCACAAAAAGTTAATTGGTTGATACCTTTTCTAATCATTTAGCACATACACTAACTAGGGTTTATCATCTACCTTATTAATCTAGCTACTACAGGAGCTATAACAAATACCAGGGAGCTACATGACAACCCACCACATGATCCCTACTGCATGAAACTCCAGCAAGAACTATTATTTAAATGCCTTGATAAATTACTTTCTAAATTAATCTATTAAAGACAAGGCATTTAAAAGTAATTAATTACTCTACGGGCTACAATGAGCTGCATAAACTAATTACACCAACAGATAGATCATGATTTTAGGAGACTAACAAAATTGGTTTCATCATTTTTGGATTTTTCTACTATTTTATATGATTTTCCAAACATGAAATTAAAAAAGGAAAAGCTATTCTTATTCACCGGAAAAGTGCTTTTCAGGGGTAAGGCCCATCACTTCGCCCACCCATTTGCTTTGAGGCGGGGAGCGGGGGGTGTGGAGTTTTCTTACAAGTATACCGGGCTCCTAAGAATGAGCCACGCACTATTATTACAAGTCACATGTGAGTGGCGTCCATTCCCTACCCATTTACCAAATCCCTCGACGGCGGTGACCTCGGACTTGGCTTCTGGCGACGGGGCTCTTCCCCGTAGCCCCGCCTCCCTCTTTCTCCGGGATAGCCAAGGAACCGGCCTTTCCACTCTCGACCGGGACCTCAATTCTCCAAGGACCCAAGGAGGAGGACGACAAGACCTATGGGCCCGGGGCATGGGCGACCTATCAAATGTAGGAGCTAGTCGAAGCTTGATGCAGCAACCCCCTCAACCATCACCTGCCAACCCCGGTGGCGATTTAGCGGAGAGCGAGGGAATTGAGGGGGTGCACTATTTTCTACTATACCACAAGTATGGCTATGTATATAATTTTATACAATTTTTTTTCTAAACAAGTATATGTATATCCAAACACAATAAAAATGTGTAACAAGAGTTTATAAAAGAAAAAAATAATACCCACTTGATATGTAATCCCTCCATACTGGTAAAAAATAACATTCATGATAACATTTAGCATACTAAAGAGTTATTAATTAGGTATAGTTTCACCCTGTATTTTATTTTGATAATGGAGGAGAACAAAAGTTCAACCTAGCAATAGGGCAATAGATACTTTAGACTCAGTTTGGATATGTTGTAATTTTTAAAAATAAAGCACTCTGATACAATAGTTTTTGAAACCACACCCATGTAACACAACGATACTTTTCTTTCATCTCTAGATAAACCAACTTTTGAGTGAAACAAGTTAATTAGTAGACAACTTTGATTAAGAAACATCATAACACACATTGCTCAATAAAAATTGACCCTTTTATAAAAAACACAGCTTGTTGTTTACTTTTTATTTGAAATCTTAGCATTTCTAGGTTGCAAACAATCATCCAAACATTGCAACACATGCATCAAATGAAATGAGGATGCTCATGATGTTAAAATAGGCTCTTTAAACATCGAGGGTGTTACATTATCATAAGTTGGATTTTAATAAATGTATTAATCAAATTTTATAGAAAGGAGTATTGACATCTATGACACCAAAATAAATATATTATAAAATATATTTCTAGGGCACATGATATTTTCTAATTTTGTGTCCTAAATATTAATCAGTCTGCTGCTATTGAGTTTGGGGGGGTGCATGTGATTGAGCTGAGGGGGTGCATCGTCAAAAATTTATGACAGTTAGCTCTAAATTTTTTTTTTTTCCGTGGGTGCATGTGCACCCACTGCCATGTATATGGCTTCGCCCCTGCCGCCAACTCTCGGTGTGATCTAAAAAAAACTAGTTTAGAATTGACCAAATTTATAATGAGTGGCATTAAGATTTCATGTCTTCCATATACTCCCTCCGGTTCCAAATTATAAAATGTTTGACTTTTTTGGCCTAAAGTTTGACCACTCGTCTTATTCAAAAAATTTTACATAATATCATTTTTTTTGTGGTGGGTTGCTTTATTAATAGAAGTTCTTCAAAATAACTTAAAATTAGCTATATTTGCACAAAGTTTTTGAATAATACAAATGGTCAAACTTGGAGTTAAAAAAGTCAAACGTTTTATAATTTGGGATGAAGAGAGTAGTTTGCCACGAGAATATATTTTATAACCCTTTTGGGATGGAGGGAGTAGTTTGCTATGAGAATATATTTCATAATAACTTATCAATCTAATGATACTCCGTATCATGAATCTCATTATTATAATTTTAGTTAAGGTTTAGAGAGTCTCTCTCTCTCTCTCTTTGACTTGTGTTTCCAGAAAGTGGATTCTATGGTGGGCCCGCCAGAACAGAAATCGAGGTCGTGCACTGTGGTTTGGGCAGGAGGGGCACAGCATGTGTCCGTGTCACGAGTCACCGCCGGTCAGCATGCATGCATGGGTGCTGTTGCTGCTTTGCGCAACGACACTTCCCATGTAAATTCTCCAGGAGGAGAAGAAGAAAACAAAACCGACACTCCCATGTAGTCATACTAGTACAGCAATGCCACGGTCGTCTCCGCCGACGACCATAGGAGCAACAGGCGCCAGCCGAGAGGGCGCGGCGGCGGCGGCAGCAGCAGGTGGACCGTGGACATGCGCACGCTGCTGATGAGCTGCGCGCAGGCGAAGCCGCACGCGCGCGTCGCCAGACGGGGACGCCACGCAGCGCCTGGTGCACAGCTTCGTGGAGGCCCTGGAGGCGCGCGTCGCCGTCGCCGGCACGTCCGGGTGAGCTCGCGACGCTGGACACCATGACCTTGCTGACACGCGCGGCGCGGCTGGCGGCCGGTGCACTGCAGCTCAGCAACAAGCTAAGCTAGTGCTCTCTTCTGTCGCCAGCGTTGCCGTCTCCTTGTCACGCGGCCGCGCCGCACGCAGCAGGAGTGCAGGACGCCGACGAGCCGCTGCGTTGCGAAGCCCAAGATGCAGCTGCTGCACCAACAATGGCGGCACTGCACATACACGACAGATGCCCAGGACTGCGAGCCCGTAGCGCAGCAGAGGAGCTTCCTTCCCGTAGCGGCGGCGGCAGCAGCAGCAGCAGGTGGTGGTGAGCTGTGCGCAGGCGGTGTACGACGGGTACGGCGTGCGCGAGCTGCTGGAGCAGGCGAAGCCGCACGCGCGCGTCGCCGCCGGGGGACGCCACGCAGCGCCTGGCGCACTGCTTCGTGGAGGGTCGCTACCTGGAGGCGCGCGCGCGTCGCCGGCACGTCCAGTCCAGGGTGAGCTCGCGACGGCGCTGTCCATCACCACGAGCACGAGGCTCTGGAGCTCGCTAGCGCGTCGCCACCTGCTGCTTCTCCATCGGCGGCGTTCGACCTGCTGGGCACGAATGAACGCGGTCGCTTGTCTCCGCCGCTGTCTCCGTTCGATCTGCGCGCATCAGCTCGGCATGCATGGTCTCGCTGGGACGATCGAGGAGGACCGCCGCGCCGCTGCGCTTCCGCTTCCGGTTCCGGCCCGGTCGCCGCCGCCCGTGGCGATGGAGAACGATGGCATGGCCACGCGGCCGCACGCAGCAATAATGCCCTGCGTCGTCGCCGTGTATCTTTGTCACGGCGGCGGCGCCAGCACTCGTCGCCACGCGCGGCCGCGCGCGCCCATGCGCCGCGCAGCAGCAGGCCGCCGAGAGCACGTTGGAGCGTGCACGCCGGAGCCGGAGCTTCGTTCACGCGTGCGCGCTGGCCGCGACCGGTGCACGACCGCGACGCGGCGGCAACTCGCCAGCGTGCAGGTGGCGAGGTGGGAGGCTGCCCGCGTCGACCCCGACCCCGGCAGCGGACGACACAGGGCGAGCCGCCGGCACAGCGTGCTGGCCGGGAAGGATGCCGTCCGCGCGCCGTGTTCACGCCACGGGCACACCCCTGCGTTCCCCCCGCCGGGTGCACGGGGCGGGCTGCTCCTCCGACTGGATCCAGCTGGCAACAAGGCGGCGGCGGCGGCGGCGGCGGTTGCCGGGTGGGCCCCCGCAACCGCAACATAACCAACCAACCCCACCTCGCGTTCAATTCCAAATTCCAATTCCCCTTTCTCCCAAATTTCAATTTCCCCCAAATTAGCGGAGGACGTCAACACCGCCGCCACGATGGCCGCGCGCGTGCGGATCGGAGGACGGTGGTGGCAGCGCGCCAGCACTCGTTGGCACGCGCCCATGCGCCGCAGCAGCAGGCCCCCGCGAGCTGGCGCCTTGCTTGCGGAGCCCAGCCCAAGAGCCAGCTGCTGCCTGCTGCACCAACAATGGCGGCATGCAGTGAGCGCGGGCGCGGCGTCCACGGTCCACGGCATCCGCGCGCCAGGATCGGCCGGCATGGCGAGCCCCCGCAGCGGAGCTTCCTTCTTCCCGGCCCGCGACATGTATCCAGGGCGCGCGGCGGCGCCGTACCACCGGAAACGTACCCGACGACCTGAGCAAGAAGGAGATGTCTGTCGCTAGCTGCTGAACTGAACTGAACTGAACCGAACCTGAGCGAGCTTGCGCGGCGGCAGAGCGTGAACGGAACGCTCGATCGGTGCACGAACGCACGCACGGACGATGGACGCTCGATCGTCGTTCCTGAACGAACCACCTGGCTGCGCTGTTGGCCGGAGCCCCCGCACCCCTCGCCGGGCGCACCGAACTGTGGCTAGCTTGCTGCTCATGAAGCATATACTTGTTACTATAGCTTCTTTCCTTTTAAGCTACGTATTATAAGTATATATATATATATAACAAATTGAGGGAACTAATTCCTTTTTTCCTTTTTTTTTTTTGCTCTGGCATTGTATCAAACACCTGGAACGCACCAAACATGGGCACACACAATAAAAGTTGTGGGGCTTACACAAAGCAGGAAGGAGGAACAACGTGAAGCAGAGACGACGGCGCCGCCGGTGGAGCCCGTTTCTGGTGTCTACATTGGGGTTTTCGCCCGTGCCGGCGGGGTCGTCCGGTGCTGCAGAGGAGCAAACGCGCCGGTGTGAGAAGCCGGGCACGCGTGTTGCGGGCAGGCGATGGTAGTCGCGACGGCGGCCGTCTCATCGGCGGCGATGCTGTGGATGTCGGAGGGAGGGGCCGTCTTCTCGGCGGCGATGTTCTGGCCGTCGTTTTTTTTTCCTTCTAGTGTTGGCCATCGCTTTTTTTTTTTTTTGCTTTCGCGTGGCGGGCGGATGGGTGGAGAAGAGTCTGGGGGAGTCCGAGAGGTGGTGGGCGGTGGGCTTTCTTTCCTTTTCTTTTTTCTTTCGTTGAGGCGAGAGACGAATGGACGGATGCAAAGCAGTGTAAAATCCTACGGCAGTAAGAAAGGAATGACGTGGCTAAAGCAGAGATCAGTTTTTGTTGTACACAAACCAAGAGAATGGTAGATAACTGGCTGCCCGGCGTGTATGTACAACATGCACAGCCAATCAGGTTCTAGAAGGTTTGCACAGTGGGCAAATGGACCCATGTTCAATCTCCATGGTGGACAGGCATGTCCACGTTGGCTCTTGACACACGCACTACTGGAAATCAGTTCTTTGCCGAGTGTCTGGGGCACTTGGCAAAGTCCCAATTACACTCTGCAGAGGCTTTTCTGAGTGCCTGACACTCGGCAAAGTTTGAAAAGAAAAAAAACTTAAAATAATAGCACAAAAAAATTTAATTGGGGGAGGGCCCCACTAGCCAATGCTAACTCATCTTCATCCAAGTTGCAAGTTCCAATATTTTTTTGCAGCTCTGCGGCCGGTGGGATTCGAAACCCGCAACCTCTCCCCTTGCACCGAACCTCCCCCACCACTACACTATACTCACATGTGTCTATATTTCACAGTGCAATTTACTCAGGAATCCAAATGAGAATCGACAAAAAGTTTAAGGACCCACAGTAAAATTTACTCAGGAAGCCTAACCCAAGGAAAACTAGCCCGAGTAAGGGTGAGGTAGGAGGTGGGGAGAAGAGGGCCGGTATCAATATTTTCATTTGAAAGTGTTTACTACATGTTGTTCACAAATGGGGTACATCTCTCACATAGTTATATAGCTAAGTTGCGAGATGTTTCTATTTGTGAAGAATGTGAAATTGCATGAAAGTTTCATGCAACGCTCATGGATGCAAAATATATTGTCATGCCAATTTCAAGATGTTTCTGGCCAAATTTAGTGCTTATTCAAATTATTTGTTGAATTGTCATGAACGTTCTCCTAGGCGATCTTCTTCCCTAGAGGTGCTCCTCTGCGTCTCGGCTCTCCTGGGTAACCTTCCTCCGCTTCTGTTAAAGACCACGACCTAGCCTTCGAAAAAACGTTGCGCGTGTCCTGGGAAGGACGACGCAGCTGAGGGCCTCGCTGCCACCATCGTCGCAGATGCGCAGAGCTCTGATGACCCGCTCCAGAAGTGGCAAGGCAGGAGACGAGAGTGTTACGGACCGCGGTGAGGGTTGTGGAGCTGCAGGGGGCTATGGAGTTGTCTTACTAGTACACCACCACCGACATGAGCCGCTCTCCTCATACTTAGTCCGCATGTGAGCGGCGTCCATTCCCTACCCGCTTGCCAAATCTCGGCAGGTGACCTTAGACCCCGCAGCTCTTTCGCCGTAGCCCCGCCTCCCACTTCTCCGGGATAGCCTTTGACCGTTGCCTTTCCTCTCTCGACGTGCATCAACCCTCCAACGACCCTAGGAGGAGGATGACAAGACTTGTGGGCCCAGGGCATGGGCGACCCATCAAATGTAGGAGCTAGTTGAAGTTTGATGTTTCAGATCCTCCGACCGTCACCGCCAACTCTCAGCCTGATTTCGAATTAGTTTGGAATTGACCAAATTTACAAAGAGTGGCATTAACGTTTTGTGCTTTTCATATAATGTACTACGATAATATATTTCATAATTTATTCATCTTTATTTTGTATCATGAATCTCATTATAATTTTATGTAATTTTCCAGAAAGTGGATTCTATGGTGGGCCCAGAACAGGAATCGAGGTCGTGCACTGTGGTTTGGGCAGGAAGGGCCCAGCATGTGTCCGTGTCACGAGTCACCCACCGCTCAGCAGGCGGCGGCAGCAGCAGGTGGACCGTGGACATGCGCACGCTGCCGGCGAAGCCGCACGCGCGCGTCGCCGGAAGGGGACGCCACGCAGCGCCTGGTTATGCACAGCTTCCTGCTGGAGGCGCGCGTCGCCGTCGCCGTCGCCGTCGCCGGCACGTCAGGGGTGAGCTCGCGCGCGACGCTGGACACCATGACCCTTGCTCACAGGCGCGGCGCGGCCGGCGGCCGGCGGCCGGTGCACTGCAGCTCAGCAACAAGCTAAGCTAGTGCTCTCTTCTGTCGCGCGCGCCGTGCAGCCAGCGTTGCCGTCTCCTTGTCACGCCAGCGCCAGCACTCGTCGCCACACGCGGCCGCGCCGCACGCAGCAGGACGCCGACGAGCTGCGTGCTGCGTTGCGAAGCCCAAGATGCATGCAGCTGCTGCACCAACAATGGCGGCACTGCGCATACACGACAGATGCCCAGGATCGGGCAGCACTGCGAGCCCGTAGCTTTACAGCAGAGCTTCCTTCCCGGCCGCGACATCCAGGGCCGGCGGCGCCGCCGTACCACCGGTCACCCGACGACCTGATCAAGTGAAGCACCTCACCTGGCCGAGAGAGCCCACCACGAACGGCGCACGCACGGACGGACGCGCGTTCCTGATCGATCAGCTTGCGCTGCATGCGTTGCCGTGCATATCCATTGCCTGCCAATGCCAGTGCCAACTCGCCGGCGTCGTTGTCTCCTTGTCACGGCGGCGCACGCATCGCCGCGTGCTTGGGCGCGCACGCACCGCAGCAGGCAGGCCCCCCTGCGTCAGCCAACTCGATCGCCGGCGGGCGGGCGTGCGTGCCTGGAGCGGAACATGCCGGCGACGAAGATGTCGTGGCTGCTGAACTGAACTGAACTGAACCCGATCGATTCGAGAGCACGGCCGGCGGCAACTCGCGGTGCACGGACGGGGCCTGGATCCAGCTGGCAACAAGGCGGCGGCGGCGGTTGCCGGGTGGGCCCCGCAACCGCAAAATAACCAACCAACCACCTTGCGTTCCTGTCCCCCCTCAATTCCAAATTCCAATTCCCCTTTCTCCCAAATTTCAATTTCCCCCAAACCAAACCCCTCCTCGTCCTCCTCAACCCAACCCCGGCCCTCGCAGAGCCTCAGCTAGCCGGGAGCGCGACCCGGCAGCCGCCCGCGCAGGCCAGAATGCCTCCGTCAAGCTTCACCGCGGGCGCGAGCGGCTCGGGCGAACGCCGCCGCGACCCCTGGCTGTTTCTCGCTGACCCCGGAGCAGGAGGGCACGTGGACGCGGGCGCGGAGGAGGACGTCGTCGTCGAGCAGCTGCCGCCGCCGCCGCCGCCACCGCCCGCCGCCGTCGACCGCGCCGTGGCCGCCGCGAGGGCCATGGCATCGGGCCGGCGCTGGGCGATCCTGGACCGCGCCCCTCGCGTCGCCCACCCCCGAGACATGCTGGCCAGCGGCGACGCGGACGTCGTCCTCGACATCGTCGAGCCGCCGGCCATCTCCACGGCCACCGTGTGCCGCGCCCTCCTCCCGGACGCCGACGCCGACGCCGACGCCTGGGGCAAGTGCCGCGTCGAGGGCGTCGACGCGTCGGGGGCGCCTCCTTCTGGCGTTGCCCCGCCGCGGGCGCCCGGGGAGTCCAACCTGCTGGTGTGCACGCCGCACCCGACCAGCAGCGGCGCCGCCGCCAAGGCCCACGGCAAGGCGGCCTTCATCCCCGCCTTCCCGGAGGACGAGGAGCTGGGCGGCCTCGCCATCTCGCCCTCGGCTCCGACGGGGATCCTGCAGGATCATCGGAGCAGCGACGCGTACCACGTCGTCCAGCTGCAGCCGCCCTCGAGCCGCCGTGGCGTCGCGGCGGCGCTGTGCTTCTCCAGCCTCGACGGCGCCTGGAGCGTCAAGGAGGTGCCCGGCGCGAACGGCTTCCACGCCAGCTCCGTGGTCACCCACGACCGCGGCGTCCGCGGCGAGGGCCGCCTACTCTTCGTGGACTACGTGGCCCGGAGCGTCCTCCTCTTCCACCCCCTGCTCACCTCATGGGACTTGGTCCCGTTCCCGGTGGTGGCGGAGGAGGGGGTCGTCAGCGGCGGCGCACGTGGTGGCGGAGGAGACGCCTGCGTGGACTCCAGCCAGGGCAACGTCGTGTGCCTCATCTTCTACGAGGCCGAGGAGGGAGGGACCAAGATGGGCATGTGGTCGCTGCAAGAAGACGGAGGAGGAGAGGACCTGCTGCGCTGGAGTCCTCACTTCGAGGTCGGCTCCGATGAGGTCTTCGCCTGCAACCGCGAGCTGCTGCCGCTGCGTGGCGTGGAGAGGATCGGCCCCGTCCACCCGCACATGATGACGCGCGTGTTCTTCACCGTGGGCGGGCCAGGAGACGCGTCGTCATCGTCGTTCTGCGTGCAGGTTACCCCCGCCAACATGGTGTTCAAGAGGGTGGACCTGTGTGGGCGCGTCGAGCAGCGGGATGCGGCGGCACGCCTGGAGTTGGTGGTGTGTCCCGTGCGAGACGCGGCCCAGGGGAGCCTGATGCAGTCCGTCCACAGCACCCTGAAGGAGGCCAGAGAGAGGGCGCTGACCGCCGTGCGTGAGGGGAGCCAGTACGCACTTCGCGAGGGGATGCAGGCGGCCCGCATGGCGCTGACGGCCGTTGACAAGGGGAGGAAGCACGCGGACAAGCTGCCAGGGGCCGTGCAGCTCGTCGGAGGAGCCCTGAGCCTCCCCACACCGCCGCTCTGCTTACGGCTGCCAACGCTGTGAAGACTATCAACGACTCCCTGACCATCGCTGAGACGGCGTCCTCCTGGTTGCGGCACCACGGCCCGGGAGCACCTACGAGCGACTACAGAGTGGCCGGAAGCTTGCAGGAGGCGCTGGACCTGACGGAAGAGTGGATTCGTGACGGCAAGCCCAGCACCATGCTCGTCGACCCGGCAAACGACCTCACTACGCAGCAGTGGCGAGACATCCGGGCCGCCATGGTTGAGAGAGGAGGCGCCTATTTGGTGCAGCACTACGAGTACGAGATGGTCGAGAGACCACCGTCTTGATGATGGATGATTCATTCTATTCTGGGTTTCTTCCCTAGGTTGCATTGCAATGGCCTGATTGATGTGAAACTGTTCTTCTGAACATTTCATCACTGATCGATGGTGATTCTTGATCGATGTGACTTTTTCTTGGTACTGATTACAATGGAATGGAGAGTAGTAGTACAGTAGTGCTAGTACCGATTCATTTGCAAAGAAAGTCGTTCTGTGCTACTACTAGTATTTCCTGGTTGTATAGTATGCATTTCATGATGATGTGCACCAGTTCTACATCTGCAGAGTGCTTCAGAAATGCCTGTCTCAACTTCCAGTTGGACCTGCATTATATTGGTGGTTTTCCTTTTTTTTGAACGTGCTGACACTACACTAGTAGTATAGTATAATAATATGCTCTTCAGTTTGTACAATTCGAAATGCGTAAATTATACATATATTCTGCTGCATAGGTATATTATTACATCCGGTCTTCGACACGGTAGCCATTAAAAATACAGACCGAAGCATTAGACCACAGTGGAAACAAAAGTACTTCATCATAGTTGACAAAATCATCTGAATCTTCTTAGTACCACCCAGAGATAGCAACCTCTGCAGGTTAAAATAACATTATTTAGAAAAGATTAATGTCATAATTGGAGTCTTGTATCGAAAAAATACCAGAAAAAGTAGCCAATGATCTGGGTTTTCATGGCAAGGTCATCATTGACCAAAAGATGATGGAGGAGACCAAGTTTATTGGACATAAAAAAAGCCGAGCATTTCTGAGTCGTTTTCCTGGTAGTGTATATGTGTGCAGTAGTATAGTATGCCATCTGCAGAGTGTTTTCCTGGTAGTATATATGCTTTGCTTCTGTCTGTTAGCAGCTGCAGAGTGCAGACCGCCGGTGCACAGATTCAGAAACAATATTGGACTAGCCTGCCTTCAATTACTTGAATTGTTTTTGTTTAATCCTTTCTGTGTGTGTTTACTTTTTACTTTACAGACTTAGTACAGTTTACATAGAGGCATCAGAAAAGAGAGACCCTCTCGCCCTCTTCTTACCTGTCAGTTGGCAGTTTTTACAGACTTATATCTGTCTGTTGGAAGTTTACACACAGTGCAAGTGTTCAACGTCCCTGACATGAGACCCTCGCCCTCCTCTGCCACTCCCCACCGCTTGTGGCGCCATTTTGCCTACTTAAGGCACCATGCCGTCCTCTTCCTTCCTCAGCGCTCTCTCACACTATTGCTACAGCACGGCACACTTGAGCGAGCTTCTTCGTCTTCAGGTGACGCTCATTGGCTTCTCTTTTCCATTCCAAAGCTCAAGGTGTTTGCTGAAATGCCTAACAGAAGAGCTTCCCATGCGTTCGTGGTTCACTGAGTGACGTCCTCCTCTAGTCTCAAATTTCGTTTCATTTCACGTGACTGTTCTTAGATATATATACACACACATCATCTGAGTCGGTTTGATTTTAGGACCTTCCAGTTTTAGTTAATTCCCAAGGAGATCCTAATTGTGTTTTCTCCTCTGCTTCTTGCTCTTTTACCAATCCTTATCCTGCAGACTGCATTCTTTCTCTCGATCCATACTCTCCGCTTCGTCCATTCTTGAGCAACTGCAGTTCATCTTCTGTTGTTCATTTATTATGATAACATTACTGAGCTAGCGTTTTGTTGGATTGGCATGGACAGCACAGGTGTGCTCATGGGTTCCAAGCAAGTCTACTCCTGCACCATCATCCTCTGCTCCTTCTCTTCTCGGTAGTGGCCTGCAGAGGTGTTGCCACAGAACCTGGATCTGGATGGACGCAAATGGCAACACTTGATGTCGATGCTTCGTTCTGCCACTGACAGGAAAATCCTGAAACGTTATTTGGACTGTTCTTTGAGGTGAGACCTTGCTTCTTTAGTTTCCTGTTAGTTCGGTTCAATCCACCCATTTTTCTGCATTTCTTGCAACAGAAGATTTTGGGCTTTAGAAATTGGAGTCCCAGTGAACATACAAGTTAGTTAGCCCCGGAAATCGATCAAGCTTTGTGTATCTCAGAGCTGGCATCCGGCGCAGCGCGAGCGCCATTAGCGGTTCCTTGCGAGGTGGATCCCAGGCGAGCGTTCACAACAGCTGCATCGGCGTCGTGGCTTCCTTGCCACCGTCAAGGCCATCGATTGAATTAATCCATGCACGAGAAAAGGCTAGGTGTTGTTTGTGATGTTCTGACTGTCATCGAGGGCAAATGGACGAGGACAAGCTGCTTCTTGAGGTCAGGTTCGGCGAGGTATCCTAAGTTCTTATTGTATTGGTTCATTGTGTGTGCGCTGCACATCGGCCGGGCCTCACCGGCGAAGTCAACTTGGCTCATCTCACCTGAGCTTCTGTGGAGGGTCACAGCCGCCCTGCCTGAGGCGAGGTGGTGGAAAACCAACCAGGGACGCGGCTAGAGGCAGTACGTACGGCGCATCACCGGCAAGAGCCGCTGAAGCATCAAGGGTGCCTTGGTTGTTGACATGTAAGCACAGCTATGAGCTAGGATAGGAAGTATTATATTTTTTTTAATTCCGTCTGAGTTTGGCCTGTGGTGGTGACGATTTTAGTCCTTAATATTGCCTCGGTCCGATTCTATTTGGTATTCTGCTTGTCTTTTTTTTTTGTTTGGGTCTCGAACTTATAAGTTGTATATGCTTGTATTTTGGCTCCTCTCCACATCGTCAGGACTCAGGGCGACTCCTTATCTGTATCGCAAAGTGTTCGTTTCGAACTGCTAAACTACAGGGAAAGTCTGTCGCACGAATACAGATTGTATCTGATCTCTTTCTCCACTGGAAACATGTATATTAGTTAGTGGAGGCCAGAGGAAAATTATGGCAGAAATTTTGCCTTTTAAATATTAGGAATATTATTGAGAAGATCCTCCAATCTAGTTCCTTAATAAATTTATTTAAATATACAAATGTTGTGTGTGTCTTTTATAAATCAAATCAAACTTATAGCGTAAAAAAATAAAAAAAAAAAGACAAATATTTTAGAACGGAGAAAGTACACATTTGAACCATAAAGTTGTGTTTTTTCTTTTTCTATAAGTCCTTTCAAATAAAAAAAAATAGAGAATTGTAACCTTCTTACTACTCCCTCTATCCTATCCTAGAAAGTCAACATTTCTTAAACTTAGACTAAATATATAAATTGACACGTTTGTTGCGGATGTGAAAATAGAAATAAGTAAAAACATTTTTTTCCCCGCCAGGGCAGAGGGGGATTGGCAGGCGGCGTAGCTGGGCTCAACCCGCCGAGAGGGAGCCCACGACCAGGCCAACCCACCAAGCCTACGGCCCCCGCCACCAACAAATAAAGGAAAAAGTCTATTTGGCTTCCTCAATTTTTACAAAAGTCTATTTTTCCTCCTTGAACCCCAAAACCAGATAAACAGCCCTCCTCAACTTTTTTTTTTAAACCATGCGCCTTTCCTCCCTGAAGTGGTTTTGAGGGTGGTTTTGCTACGGTGATGGTAGTTTTGCTCTTTTTCTTTTTTATTTATTTTGGCTAAATTTTTTAAAAATCATAATAAAACATAAAAATCATAAAATACAAAATCTAATTTTGCTAGACTCCATATGAGTAGATCTACACGGTAAATATATAATATGGTATGCTTTAGTTTAAAGTTTTTGCTAGTATTTTCCTTTTTTATTTATTTTGGTTGAATCTTTCAAAAATCGTAGTAAATCATAGAAAAATCATAAAATAGAAATTTCAATTTTATTGAGCTCCACATGAGTAGGTCTATACAAGTGAATATATAATATGTTATGCGTTAGTCCAACAAAATAGTTATAGAAGCTATATTTATGAATTATTTTAATTAATTACGTAAAAGCATAGATCGAAAGCTACATCAACAACTTCTCATGAC